>QJNU01000649.1:0-40975 GCA_004154915.1 Monosporascus ibericus
AAAGTCCAGTTAGAAATATTAGCTTTTAATACCTAAAAAAAAAAAAAAAAAGAATTCTTACTTACAGTTATATAAAGATGTTTAACAGAACAAACTTAGATCGGTTTATATAGAACTTAGGATCTAAGAAAATAGGTTAAAGATTAATATACAAAAATTGAGGTTCAATCCTCGTATAGATTACTTATTTTTAAATTTATTTTTTGAACTTTCTAGCCATAGTTACCTCACGCAAGAGGGCGTGTCGGCAATTAATCCTTACAAGTGTTGCCTGCTGGTTGGCTTTGTAGGTCCAGGCCGCAGAGGTGCTACCTAGGACACCCTTTATCTACAGATGACCCTTTGTCACCCAATCATATATGTAAGGGCGATTGCCCACGGACTAGATTTGTACTTTCCTAGAATACATAGAACTAACTCAGGAGAGTTACGCCAGATTTCTGCATTTGATCACTGTGACTGCTAACAGATCATAAACTTTTTTAGCCGAAAAAGAAGGGGGTAGTAAAAAGAATATTGCTGATAATGGCTAAAAGTAATTATCTTTAAAGGGTAATAACGAAAAAACGTAAGTATTACGTTTTACAGTAAACTCGGATGTAATGTGCGTACTTATAAGAAAGCTATAAATACGTCTTGCGAAAGACCTTTTGAATGATTTTAATTAATTAATATATTATTATTAATTAATCTGAATTTATTATCGCGGGGTACCAAACACTAGCGGACTTAAAGATTTAACCGACAGGGTGGTATAGAACGTAAAGGTATAAATGTTGAATATAATTATATACGCTATATTACGAATAGTATTATACTGCTATATAACTTTATATAATATTTTATAAGTTATACTTTTGCTTAAAACTTTAGTACTTTAATTATAGAAACTTTACTTTAATACAAGCCTAATATTATAAATAGACATTATATTAAACCTATTGAATAAAATTAATATAGATTTTAAGTTTATATTTATTAAGTGTTTATAAGTAATTATGAAAGGTAAGTATTTTTCTTTAATTAATTAAGATTTCGCACGAATTTTTTAAATACTATAAGTTAACTTTAATAAGTTGTTAAGATATTTTATAAATAGTTTATAAAATTAAGTACCTGATAGTCTTTTAAATTTAGCTTAGCCTTTTATTACATATTGAAATAGTGCAGGGTGCAGGGTGCAGAGCCGGGTACTTAGCTTCGCTGATCAATTAGTAATGACTAGTCATGTATTTCTAGCGGTTCATTTTTTGCTGGGCGCAACCTCAGAGACTAGAGACAACTCATCATTACTTTACGCATGTAGTACGAACCAACACCTCTCAGCACCAGGAGGACGGTCGGGACAAGATTTGGATAACACCGATCGTGATCACGTAATGTGGATCCGAATGAATTTGCGAATCTGGAAGGATCCATGCATCTAAAACGGATCCGAAAATTTTTATAGATTTGATCGGATTGCAACTTATAATATATATCTTTGTTATTTTTTATAACATAAATAAATTATTAATTTATCATATAACGTACCACACCTGCGAGCTGTACACACCAACGAGCTGTACACTTTTTGGCATCTTGCGACAACAAATTTAAATTAATCAACCACAATATATCAAATCAATTCAAATTAATCGGATTCTTTTTCGCTAGACGTATTTACAGCTTTTTCAGAAGTACGCGCATTATGTCCGGGCTTGCCGCAAATACCACATTTCCGTTCTTTCGTTTCAACCCTTTTACGACGACCACCTTTAGCTACTGTTGGCTGCATTTTTGCATTACCCCTTTCCTTCTTGGCCAAAAGAGCTTGTCCTTTTTGTATAATAAGTGTTCCTCCTTTTTGGAAACGTTTATTTTTAATCCTTCGGCGTTTGCTAAAAAGATAGTTGGTTTCGCGTAATCTGCTAACTTTTTTTTTAAGAAAAACGTTTTCGTACAAAAGCATTAAGTTACTTTTTATTAAAAGAATTACCCGATTTAATTATCTTTGTCGGCAAGCTCGCCTAAAATTTTTAATTTTCTTTTGTAAATACAGTCCCCGTCTTTTTGTTTCTTGGATATTTTAAAAGGTTTTCGCCGGAAGGGAACGTGTGGAACTGAAGGAAATAAGCGGGGAGACGGTCGGCGTAAGTACAACTGGAGGAATTTCTAATTCGGAAAGGACGTTATTAGGATCGAATAGAACAAGCCCAGTTTTTGCGAATCTAGCTTTGATATTGTCGGACGTTATGGCAGCTTTAAACGCGTCGTAAAAACCGGCGAGGAAATCTTTTTTCGCGATGTAAGTATGATAACGGCGTATTAAATTTTCGATATAAAGTAAATAAACGCGTTTTAAAATAAAAAAACAAGATACGTTAAAAAGTTAAAACTGATAAAAGGAATACGAAAGCATGTAAAAAGTAATAATGTTATTATTCGCGCAGTATTTTTCGAATTTTATCAAATGGTGGCTTTTGTAACCGTCGAGAATAAAAAAGCGTTTCGTCCCTTTTGTACATATTCGAATATATTCATCGAAATGCTGGATTTATTTTAAACCTAATTCGTTCGTTATCTAGTTATTATAATTAATACCAACCTTTTAATTTGCTGGTAATAAGTTATCGCGATACTAGGAACCAAAGTAAGTTTTCCCCGCTCAAATAATAAATGCCGGCATAGCTTAATTTTGCGAATTAACAGCCTGTATAACTGTAACTTATTCCTGATTGCTTTATTATGCCTATTTGAATTTTCTACGTTTTTCGATACTTATAATCATTATACTACATGCTATTAAAAGCCCTATTAAAAAGCCCGTTTCGTCAAAATTATAAATATTCTCTTTTATAATGCTATATTTTGCGATTATAGCTTGAATAAGCTCGAACCACTTCCGAAATACCTTTAAATATTTCGTATAAAATCCGTTAATAATCGATTTTTTGATTTAAATACGTTTAAAGCTTTTTTTACCGTTTAACAAATTTCGACGTTTAATTAACCTTAACGCGTCCGGTAACGCGTTAGGTTAATAACAAATTCGCCGTATTTTTAACGTACTGAAACCGGACAGGAAACGCTTACATATTAAATTTAAGGATACGTTCGATAATGGATTTCTTTTCGGTCGGCGTTAGATTTCGCAAATTGGGGCCGGTATCGGATCGGGCGCGTTTGCCGTTAATTTGCGTTCCTAAGGCAATAAATAGGACGTCATAAATAGAACTAAGCTTTCTATAACTAAGTTTCGGGTTATTATTTTTAGCCTGAACGGCTAGGTTTATTCTCGCTTTTTTTATAAGTCGTTCCATATTGTGGTTGTTAAAAATAAGTAATTGAAGTTGAATTGTTAAAATGGTGAAAAAAGTGTATAGCTCGTAGGTGTGGTACGTTAGCCTAATTACTTACATTATTTTTAATAATTGATTATTACTAATTGAATTTATCGTATATTTTAATATTTTATTTTTTATAATATTATTATTAACGTAAACCGTACGATTTAGGTTTAATAATTAGTTAAACCGATTAACCGTTATATATTATCAGCTTACCCTTAATAATATTATTAAATTTTAAGTAATAACGTACCACACAATTAAACGGACCAAACAATTAAGCGGACCGGTTTTTGGCACCTCGTAACAACAAATTCAAATAATTCAACAACAACATATCGCATTAATTAAAATTAATCGGATTCTTTTTCGCTAGACGTATCTACAACTTCTTTACAAGTACGTGCATTATGTCCGGGCTTGCCGTAGACGCTATATTTCCGTTCCTTGGTTTTAACCTTCTTGCGACGACCCTTTCCAGTTGTTGTTGGCTGCATTTTTTCACCACCCCCTTCCTTCTCGGCCAGAAAAGCTTATCCTTCTTATATAGTAAGTATTCCTCTTTTTTAAAAACGTTTGTTTTTAGTTTTATAACGTTTGTTAAGAACGTGGTTGGTTTCGCGCAATTAGGTAGCCTTTTATTCCAGGAAAGCAACTTTATGCCAAAGCACCAGATAACTTTTGGCCAATAGATCAACCGATTTAACGATTCTTGTCGGCGAACTACCCTGGTAATTTCTGATCCTTTTCTGCAAGTAACGTTTTTGTTTTATTACTTTACGGATATTTATAAGGGTTTTCGTAAGAAGCGAAAGATTAAAACCGGCGGAGGTAAGCGGGGAAACGGTTGGTATAAATATAACTAAAGGAATTTCCAAGTCGGATAGGACGTTATTAGGATCGAATGGAACAAGTCCAGCTTTGGCAAATCCTGATTTAATATTATCGGACGTTATAGTAGCTTTAAACGCGTCGTAAAAACCGGCAAGAAAATCTTCTTTCGCGATATGGGTATAATAGCGTCGTATTAAACCTTCGATATAAAGCGAATAAGCGCGTTTTAAAACGGAAAAACAGGATACGTCGAAAGGTTAAAGCCGATAAAAGGAATACGCGGGTATGCAAAGTATAATAATACCGTAATTCGCGTAATATTTTTCGAATTCGATCGAATGGTAGCTTTCGTAGCTGTCGAGGATAAGGAAACGTTTGGTTCCTTTCGTACGCATTCGTATATATTTATTAAAATGTTAAATCCATTTTAAACCTAATTCGTTCGTTATCCAGCTATTATGGCTTATATTAACCTTTTAATCGGCTGGTAATGGGTTATCGCGATACCAGGAACTAAGGTGGATTTTCCCCGCCAATATGATAAATGGTAACAAAGCTTAACCTTGCGAATTAACAACCTAAATAACTATAATCTATTTCCGATTCCCTTATTACGTTTATTTAGGTTTTTTACGTCTTTTAATACTTATAATTACCATGCCGGATACCATTAAAAACCTTATTAAGAAGCCCGTTTCGTCAAAGTTATAAATATCCTCTTTTGCGATACCGTACTTTACGATTATAGCCCGAACGAATTCGAACTATTTACGAAATACCTTTAAATTTTCGTACCGTATCCGTTGATAATCGATTTTTCGATTTAAACGCGTTTTAAGTTTTTTTTGCCGTTTAACAAAGTTCGACGCCTAATTAATTCCGACGCGCGTCGTAACCCGTTAGGCCAGTAGTAAATTCGCCATATCTTTAACGTATTAAAGCCGGATAGGAAACGCTTGCGCATTTAGGTTAAGGACTTTTTCGATAATGGATTTCTTTTCGGTCGGCGTTAATATTTGCCTAAGATGGATAATATCGGTTCGGGCGCGTCGACCGTTATATCGGGCCTTTAAGGTCGTTTTGGCAATTTCATATATAAAATTAAGTGTCGCATAATTAAGTTTCGAGTTTCGTTTCTTAGTCTGAATGGCTAGGTTTATTTTCGTTTCTTTAGTAAGTCGTTCCATATTATTGGTGTTAAGGAATGGGTAATTAAAGTTAGGTAGTTGGGATATTCGCAAAATTGGTCCGCTCAATTGTTTGGTCCGTTCAATTGTGTGGTACGTTATCCTAAATACTGTACTATTTAATAAATAGTCCGGTTTTTAAAGTGTCTTTTTAAATCCCCGAAAATAATATTATAAATTCCAATAACGGAATGTTTAACCCAATTTTTCCCGGGGAAAAGCTTTACGATAGTTTAACTAATTAATTAACTTTATTACATAACTGATTAAAGATAAACACGGATTTACTAATATATTTAAGAAAACGTGCAATGAATTAAAGACTTTAAAAATCTCATTATTTTAATGAAAATAGAGAACAATCCGTTTAACCAGGTGAGTTAGTTTAACTAGTATGATCTGTTTAAATAACCTATAATAAAATGGTTGAAAAGTTTTGAAGCTTATTAAACGCGGTACTTGAAATCGAAGTATTATTAAATGATAATAATTCGTTGAAAAATAGTCCGCATACTTTAAATTCTTCTTAATTAAGCTTATGATATTTACCTTTCGAATTTAATTGGTTATAAATAACTAACAGGAAACGCGATTACATAATTTAAACTCGTCCTCCTTAAATAGGTTACTAACCCATTTTAATAAAGATTTATAATAACTATAATTGTTTATAATAATTATAAAAGATTCGAGGGAAAATTAAAAGATATATAAGGAATAGTAAACGAAAAAGCAAAAGTTGAAAACAAAATCAAAGACGTAAACCAAAAGAAGTTAACTTCTAAATATAATAACCTTTTCGTTCAGTTAGCTTTAAAAATTAACTAGAGATAAAAAGCATCAATAATTATATTTTTAATAGTTTAAAAAAAGGTTTAAAGGGAGCTATTTAAAAACGAACGCCACGAAACGTTAATAGACTATATCGCTATAATAGTTAAAATCGACGCCCGATAATATAACTAAAAGATTACATATTTTTAGAACAGGCAAAATAATAAATTAAGTTATTCCCTTAATATAAAGATATTACGAAAAACGAATACGTCCTATCAAACGATACCTGGAGCTATGAAAATAAATAAATATATTAACAAAACCGGCGCTAAATTTAATATTATAATTATAATAAAACAGGATATAAGATCTAGAAATATAAAGCACTTAAAAGATAACAACAAAGTACTTGGATACCGGTTTCCTAAAAACGTTGTAGAAATAGTTAAAGTAATAATAATAAATTAATTAATAAAGTTAAAGTTAAAAACGATTATACGCTCCTTACGGAAATACGACAACGTCTTTAAAAGGTAAAAAAACTATCTGAGGTAGTTATTTAAAAATAGCGAACCTTTAGTATAAAACCTATAGTAACTTAATAGCTAAAGAGATATGACAGATAAAAGCAACTTATTAAGGATAAGTTTCTTTCTCGATTATAATAAAAACGGCGATAACCGTACGAATAGTTACAATGAAATATATTGATTAAGAAATAGTAAAATTAAGATAAAACTTTATTATCAGGATAGCTACTCTACTACGAAAAATTATATATTATTTATTATAAACGTACTTACTATCTGAAATATATATCAGAATAATAATATATCAGAAACAGATGGATACGAATATATAATTAAGGATTTAAGTTTTATAACCAACAAGAAGGGATCTTAAAGCTTAATGATAATATAGATATCTAAAGATATACGCCTTTTATAATACTATCGACGCTATCACGGTAATAATAAGTTGACCTAAAGAAAAGAACTGCTTTAACGAAGATTTTATATATTATTTCGAATAATGCGGTTATGATACGGAAAAAGAATAGATTTATTAAATAGTTATTAAGCTTTCTATAAAAGTAATTAGTAACTTAAATTCCGATTAGCCTTTACGAACGATTTAAATAAATAATAAGAAGGTAAGAATAAAGTTTAGTAAAAAGATAATGAAATAAGGTACTACGACGCCCAGTTTTAAGTACGATAAAAGAGATAAAAAAATTCTCGAACTAAAATATATTAGCAAAAAAGATTTTTAATATAAGTCCTTTTATTCGAAGTAACCTTACGTTAATGGGAAGGATAATCAAATTAAATACAGGCCTTTAATAAGAAGAATTAAGAGTTTATTAAAGCGTTAAAAAACGAGTTAAAAAACAAACGATATTTATAGAAACGCTGTAAAATGATAAGATCTGAAAAAGCTAATAAGAGCTTCCTAAAAAGGCTTATAACGAATTAAAATATACTAATTTACCGGATTCATAGATTACAAAGTAATAAAAGGTAATTATATTATAGCGGATAAAATTGACCAATTTAAGCTACTATGAAAGGAAAAATAGAACCTGACATGGTCGAAAACGCAGAACGTTCAGTATTTGCTTACTATAATAGAAAGACCATTTATAAGCTTAATTATTTCGAAATTTATATCAGAAAACGCAACTAAATATAGATTTTAATGTCGTTCCGATAGGGAATTACGATATAATCTTTAGATGATTATAGCTGTATTAATATAACCCTTTAATCGATTAAGTACTTAACTAAGTAAACTTTGTTTTATACCTTTTCGATAAGAAAAAGTAAAATAACAAGATTTTAATATTGGATAGAAAATACCAATAAATGTAGGTATAAGAATACGATATAAAGCTTACGACCTATAAGAACAAAACATAAAAAAATAAAGGCATTATAGAAAAACATAACGTATTATCCTTACTATTAGAACAAAGTTGCGAAAGATAAACGATTACTTATAGCTTCAGACCTTAAAGCCTGAAGTAATAGCCAATATACCCTTATAATATTACTAATACGACCAATTATTTCGAAAAGATCTTAAAACGAAATTGCTAAAATATAATGAATAAAACTATAAAAGAGTTTCGCAGGGAGGAACATCGCCCAGATTTTATTTAATTTATAACCTTAATAAAATAAAACTATAGACATTACGTACATACTTTAAAAATAAACGTTAAAAAGATTATCACTAGTATTTTACTTTATTAACCGGATATTTTAGATTTTTATACTACTAAATAACGGAAAGGTATACTTAATTAATAATTTTGGATAATTAAACGATATAATAATTAAGGATAAAGTGAAAACCCGTTTTATAAAGTAAAATAGTTTATAAGCTTGAATCTTAGAAAATAATATGATTAAATACGTATTAGATTAGAATACGAATAAAACATAGCGTTTAAGACAGAGTATAAACTTTTTAAGTATTTTGTTATAGCTTTCGGATGTACGAACGTATTACTAACTTTTTAACAGATAGTTAATTATATACTAGGGAGTATTTAGACATTTTGATTACTTGTTACCTTGATAAGATCTTTATTTATTCTAAAAATAAAAAGGAATATATAGAATACGTTTATATTACTTTTTAAGCCTTACAAGATGCCAAGTTACCAGTTAACATTATTCAAAGCCAGTTTTATATATAAAAGAGGAATATTTAAAATACATTACTATCTTAAAATGAATTAAAATAGATCTTCAGAAAATTGTGGCAATATACAAATGGGAGACTTTTACTATAATGAAGAAGGTATAAACATTTTTCGAATTTATTAATTATGATAAAAGGTTTATTCGATATTTTAACAAGGTAGCTATGTTACTGTCGAATCTATCTAAAAAAGAGAATAAATTCCTTTGAATAATAGGAACGGAAAAGGCTTTTTAAACGATTAAGAACGCGGTTACCAGCGAACCAGTACTAATTATGTTTAACTTAAGCCGTTTAGTTCAGCTGAAAATTAACCTTTTGGATTGCTATTTAAGCGTAGTAACCGGACACTATTATAATTAAAATAAGGTATATTTTATAATCTTTTGATTTTATAAAATCAAAAAGTAAAGTTAAATCACGGCATTTCCGATAAAAACTTTAGATCTATCATGAAAGCTTTTCGAAAATTTCAATATTACCATAAAGGAAACCTTTACTAAGTTAAAGTATATACGGATTATAAAAACCGTATTCGCTTTATTATTAGTAGAGAGTTGATAAGACTATAATCACGTTATGTCCAAAAACTAGCAAAATATAACTTTGTTATTATTTATTAGAAGGGATCGGAAAACGGTAAAACAAAGGTACTGGATTAAAAATCAGATCTCAAAAAAAAGAAATTAAAGTTAACTACTAGAGCTTTCACATTACGCCAGAAGGATATTTATAATTTCGATAAATAATAACTATTAAAGTAACAACTTTTAATTTATACCAGAGGAGCTAAGAATATAATAACAACCTACTTAACAATTAAAAATTAAAAAAGAATACAAATGTTAAAAGATTATTAGGAGATATTAATACGAAATATACATAAATACCAGCTATACGGATATCCAGAGATTTATAAAACTATAAAACGATTATAACGCACTTCTTACTTCATTAAATAAAATTAATAATAAAAGAATATAATAAGAATGCTATATATATAACACGGTAAAACCTCGGCGACATAAACTATACGGAAAGTTATAGCCATTATTAATCGCAAAGCGACTATAAAATTCAATTATTTTCGACTTTAGTATTAAACTTTTACTACTACAGAAACCCAGCTACGAACGTATATGACAATAATATCTTTATAATCGTTAACCGGTTAATTAAATTTTCCTTTTTCTTACTATATAACAAAAATATAAATATAAAGTAACTAGTTTATATTTTCTTAAAATATATATTAAAAGTATCTGAATTATTAAGAAAAATTATTTTAAATAAAGCAACGATCTTTACTTTAAATTCTAAATACTGACTTACATAATTAGGTTTAAATCATATATTATTTAACTCATTAACAGCTTCAACAAACGGATACACAAAAAGAATTTACCAAATATTAAAGACTTACCTATAATACTATATTACTTATGAACAAAACGATTAGATCCAGGAATTACCTAGCGCATAATTAACGTATAATACTAGTTCCTATATAAATACCAAAACGACTTTAATAAACGTTAACTTCGGTTTTATACTAAAAGTTCATAAGGATATATAAAGAAACTAGTTAATCTTAAAATAATTCTTATATTAAAACAATTTAAACAATGATATATAAACATGAAAACGGAATTCGAATTCTTATATAATTAAATAAAAGAATATTATAACTAAAAGAACCCTTAAAAGAACTACACTTTGAAAAAAGAAAGAAGATTTACGTATCTACTAAAAATATCTATATTAAACGACTAAATAAAAGAAAACTTGATTTTAAATATATCAGCTTATGTAAGACCACTAAAAGAATCTTAAAAATTAATTCCTAGTTAAAACTACTAGTTAAAGTTAAACTTTATCCAGTTTTTTATATTTCTTTACCTAAGTTAATAACGGATATAATTAAAGTTAGCATAAAGTATGAAGAAAAAGAAAATACGTTAACGTACGAAACGAAAAAAATCTTAGATATACGGAACAAAAAACTTATCGAATACCTTATTAAATGGACAAACTACTCAAATCCCGAAAATACTTAAAAACTCGTTAAAAACCTTACAAACGGTTAACGTCTCTTAAAGTTTTTTATTAATAATACCGGAAACGTTTAAAGTAACTTTCTAATCCGAACCCGCTAAAAAGAACTAATTAATAACCCCTGGACCAAACTAATTAACCACTCCCGTAACTTGAACGGTTTATGTAACGGCTTTTATTTTAACCTTTTTTTTATTTTTTAACTTATTTATTAATTAAAGACCGCGATTAATTATTTTGATACCCTTAAAATAAAGAAACTTCTTTTAATAATGTAAACGTTAAAAGCGGGCTATACTTTCATTTATTTCCTATTATGATTTTTAAGATAAGGGATAGCTGAGTACTAGAGTGAGGTGGTCACTAACCAGTCGCAGAGTGAATTCCAAAAAGTGAGTGTATTAAGTTACATCTATCTGACGTCTTCTATTAGTTGCCAGATAGCTACTTATGCTAATAAGTGGGTCGGCGACTAGTCGGTTACTAATCGCAAACCCCTAGGAGCCATATTTTCATAATTACTCCCCCCTTCTTATCTGTTGGTCCTTAATAGCGTTATTATTAAGGTGCTTTAATTGTAGCTTGGGTTGCGTAAGCTCGTATATCGGTTTTGTTATAATAGTGGTTGCCGTAGTTACTAGCGCGTGCCTTATTAGGTAATTAATTATGTTCCGCCCGGTTTTTAACTTTAGTCCTTTTTTAATCTCGGTTTGTTTTCTTTTTTTCCTTTTCCTATTACGCCTGCATTTTTATTTCTTTGGCGTACGCATTCCGTTTGGTCTCCCTTTTGCCTTTTTTTCGTATCGCTTTTTCCGTTTGTCTTGCGTATATTTTCCGTTTCGTTTCCGTTTAATATCGCTTTTATTCGCGAGGCATTTTTGCGAACATTAATATTTTAATATTAACGATAAGTAAAACTTTTTTAAGTAATATATCTTTAACCATAAGGGTAATCCGGATCCCGCTCGTACGACAGGCGGTAATAAAGCGTATTATGTTTAAGTAATGCAGTATTATTTCGATTACCGCGTTATTTGCGTCGAAGTTCCGGGCGCCTTAAATTATATCGTGGTTAGTTATTATTAAAAAGCTTTTCGTACGGTAAATGCTTATTCTTAATATTGTTAATATCGCCGTTTGATTTACGTTTAGATTTTAAAGGTGCGGCCTAGACGGTTATTTAGTTTGCCGCCGAAAACTAGGCGTTAATCGGCGAGCTTGAGAAGTACCGTACCGAGGGCACCTAGTACGAACGTACCGATATGTTTTCGATCGGTTACCGTTTCCATATTTTTTGAAAGGTTAAATTTGCTTTTAAAGCGGTTATTTCGGAAAAGTATCGCATTTTCGTTATATCGAAGAACGATTTGCGATAATTCGTCGTAGTTAGAGAAGTATAATTTTAACGCCGTTTTATAGGTTTCCAAATTTAAGTTATTTTGATATATATTTCTTTTTTTTATAATTAATTTCCGATTAAACGCAAATGTAAGCTATTTATATAACTTAAAAGATTTTCGAGGTACGTTACACTGTTACGTTTTCCCTTTATAAGTAGGTTCCGCCTGTTTTCCGGCGTTTCGAAGAGGTTTTAGTTTTTTTTAAAGTAATATAATTAAAGCGTACCTTTTTGGGGTAAGGTTAATATTAAGCTTGACTACTTTAAACGTTTTAAGGATAAATTTTTTTTCAACTTTTTTTCGATTATATAACGATTATTTAAGTTCGGCCTTTAAAGAGAAATGGGACGTTTCCGAATTCTTTCCTGGTTTTACGCTTAGTAAAATTAATAAACGCGTTTACCTTTTGCCGTTGTATGTTTTCCGGTTGCTTTTTGCTACTTTTGAGTTAATTTCCATAATACGCCTAATAAAAAGGGTTTATTAGCGTAAGGTTTAATTGTGAAATACGAGATTTTGTTTTTAAAATAAAAGTTTAACTTTTTTACGTTCTTTATTAATTTCCGTTTGCCTTTCGCTTTATTTTCGAAATAATTATAATTTAGTTTTATGTTTTAGTTTAATATATATATTTAATAATATTTAATCGGTTTATTTACAACCGGTATAATGGGCCGTTATTTGCCAAAACTCTTAAAGTAATTATATATTTAATACCGAATTTAATTACTTTACATTTACTTAAAGCCGTTTTCGATTGTTATACGGTATGTTTCCGATCGGGCTGTTGTGGCTTTGCTATATTTAAATTATTTTATTTTTTATACACGTATTTAACCTTTTGTTTCGGGACGTTATAATATTTTAAACGCGTACTTAAGATATTTTCGAGGCTTTTAACTCTTATATTCGTCGGGCCAACCTTTTTATTTAATGAGGTATTTACGTTACGCCCGATTATTCCGCTAATGGATGACATGTTTTATTATTTATTTTTCTTATATTTTTATTAAATCTAATAACGTTGTTTCCGCGTTCTTTGTTTTCTGATTATGTTCCGGGTTTAACGAAAATATGGGGAATATATTATGCATCCGTTAATATTTAATAAAAAGAATTATTTTATATGCTTAAGAATTTACTTATCTTTTAATCGTAACCCGGATATGAATAAATGCGAACTTTTTATTTTTAAACTTGAAATTTCTAGTTAATAAATTTACTTATTATCCTGGTTAGAATTTTATAGATATATAACGTTAATCGTAATATTTCTTTTAGGTTACTATTTCCTTTTTTAAATGTTTATATATTATTTGGCGAATGGCTGCGATTTCTTTAAGCTGTTTTTTTACCTTTTATATTTGGCCCTTAAACCGTTATAGAAAGTATTTAACCATTTTTGTGTAATAATCTCATAAAGCCTCGAATAAAAACCTTCCAGTAGATATATTTTAGGCGTTATTATATATTAATTTTACATTCCGTAATAACTTTAGTTAATTATTTTAGTATTCTTTTACGTAATTATGAAAGTAATGTTTTAATATTTAATAAGTACGTTCCGTTTAATTTATCGGCTTGCGGATAATATACGGTCGATATCCGTTATTTTATTTTCCGTTCTTTATAAAGTTTTGCTTAAAACTGGCTTAATAATAATTTATCTTTGTTATTAATAATTCCGGCCGGCATCCCGAATCTACATTTTACCTTATCGTAAAATAATCGGGTTAATTTGATTATTATTAAAGTTTTAACCGTTAGGAAAAATAAGTTAAATTTGTAAAGCGATCGACAATTATTAAGAACGTGTCGTATTCCAGCCCGTTTAGGTCTAGGTTTTTGGGAAGCCTTATAATAAGGTTTATCGTAATTCTTTAAAAGGGTTGTTTAAGTAATAGCAGAAGTGGCAGCTATTTATATGGCTTATGTCGTATCTTTATTCTTTTTGTTTAATTCCGATATTCCTTAATACATTTTCGGATATCGGTGGTTATATTTTCCTAATAAAGTCTTTTGGTTATTAGTTTTAATATATGAACATATCTTATATAATCCGTTTTGAAGTTGTTATAGTACTGGTTAATTAATTGTTTTTATAAAACGCTTTACAACGGGACTACGAATTTATCCCGATAATATAAAACTTTATTCGGGTTTAGGAAATATTTCCTTTTTATTTTAGTTTAGCATCCGGCCATCCGTATTAGCTTTATAATATTTAAATCCTTAATTTGTAACTTGCGGATCTAATCGTAAAACTGTTAAAAAGCGTTTGTTTATAACGCTGTTTCGTTCTTAATTAGCTTTTTAGCTAAAAAATGTGAAACTTATTAGTTATAAATAGTAACCTTAATATTAATTTTGTCCTTTTTAAATTTTTCGGAATCCGATCGTAATAGGATTACGGTTTGTGGTTATTATTGTTTAACCGTTAATCGTATTACCACGGCAATCTATATTTACATTATTATACGTAAGTAATAAATCTGGTAAACGCATAATTCTTTATTTTTCGCTTTCTTTCGAAAGTTTTTTGCGATCGTATAATAAGTGTTTTGCGCTTTTTTTATATGGACGGTAATTATGTAAGCTTTAATTATTTAAAATATATCTGAAAATTTTGGGATAAGCAAGTTTTATGTTACCTTTATAAAGTTCTTTATCCCTTTGTAGCTTTTTAAATCGCATTATATGTTTGCGATTATTTTCCGTATATTTTTCGATATTTCGTTCGTAAGTTTAAGTTTTATAGATAATAGAAAGATTACGTCCTCATACTTAATCTTTCCTAATATATAATTCAGGCGTTTAAATAACCCATTTGCCGGATTAACGGCATCCGGTTGATATTAAATCTTAAAATTCAATTACGCAAAACGGTAAAATTTTAGGTTATCATTTTTTTAAGGTTACGTATTAGTACCTTTACGATATCTTTTTAACGCCATATAATTTATAAGTGTTAAAACCCTTTTTTAATTGCTTTAAAGTATTGCCGTTAATATTTCAAGTTTTTTATAATTGTGAATAATTTTTATTACGTTATAACCTATTATTTTCCGTTAGGCGAACTTTCCGCAATTAATATACGATTAAGTATTAATATTTTCTATACTTTTATTAAAATATTCCCGGTATAGCTTTTATTGTAACGTTTATTTTTACCTTGGTATTTTTGGAATTATTTTAATATCGGAATACGGTCGTTTTTTAAAAGATGTTTTTTAATCCTTTAAATGTTTTCCGGGTTTTTTTAAGTTCATAAAATTCCGTTTTTTTACTTTTAGCTCACGTTTCTTTTAATAGCTTTATAATAAGCTTAATAATACGCGAATAATAGGTAATAAATTCTTAATAAAAATTCGTAAATGTTCAAAAGATCTGGATATTTCGAGTTAATTTTAATTCTGGTTACGCCTTAATAATTTTAACTTATCGGCGGTTTATTTCCAGGCCGTCGGTATTAATTACGAATTTTATAAATTTTATCCTTTTTTTTAAAGAATTCGCGTTTAGATATTTTTATAAATGATTGGTATTATAATAACCGTTCGTAAACCAACTGGAAATATTTCGTATATTTCTCTTTATTATCCGAATAAACGATAATATCGTTTAGGCATATTACGTAAATATCGTGTATTAACCCAGCTAATATTTCGTACATAACGTTTTAAAACGTAGCTGGTATACTAATAAAGTTAAATAATACACCCGTATATTCGAATTAGCCGTAACGCATTTGGAACGCGGTTTTTTATTTATCGCCTGTCCTAATTTTAAAACGATAATAGGCAGCGTTAAGGTTAATTTTTGAAAATACCTTAATAAACCTTAATCGGTTTATAATTTCTGAAATTAAAAATCAGGGGTACCGATCTTTTATTGTAATGCGGTTTAACCCCTTATAATTAATGTATAATCGGAAATTACCGTCCTTTTTAAGTATGAATAATATTAATACCTTTACATCCGCTTTTTAATAACGTATTTTCCTTATTTTTAAATTCTTCCGTATATACTTTTTAACGTTTTCCATTACGCTTCCGACAATAGATAAATAAATCTAAATAAAGCCGTTTTCCTTAGGATTAGGTTTATCGGGTATTTTACCCCTGGTAGTTAGGGAATTCCATCGTAATTCTTTCGGAATATATTCGCTGAGAAACTTCTAAATAAAATGGAAATTGCGTTATTTCTTAATATAATTATTTTTTAAATTCCGGCATATTTAACTTATTAATTAATTTTATTAAATTAACTATATAAGCCTGTTTTCTGGAAAACGTTAGGTTTGTAATCTTTTATTTATTAACCTTTTAAAACGCCCCGTATAATTATTTATATATAACCGTTTTTAATATAATCTTTATTTTACTTATCCCGGGTCGGGATAATAAAAAATCGGACGCTTTTCGGTTATGACGTATCGCGAAATATATTTGCTTAAATTGTCGTTTTATTCCGTTATTATTTATTGTAGTATTAAGGATTTTATAAGTTCCGTAATAGTTCATACATCGGTTATTAACGCCGATAAAGCTCGGGATATTTATAAAGGTTAATCGGAAATTAAGTCTTTTTGCTAATGTTTTATTTACTGTATTAACCTGCGTCTTTGTATTTATATTTATTTATATTATTATATTCCCGGCGTTCTCCTTTAATAAACGCTTTTCTTTTAAAAAATCGGCTTTATTCTCACCGTTTTGTAATCGTTTACCGAAATAGATTATACGTATATATTTATTCCGGTTCCTTTTTTAAGGTTACGTTTAAGAAGTTGTCGGAATTGTTATTATATTTTATAACGTTTCATACAGTTTTTAAAGGCTGCCTTTTATGCGATTAAGATAATAACATTTTTGTATTGCTTTTTGCTTTATAATCGAAGCTTTTATAACTTAATTTCCCATTATTAAAACATTTCGGTAGGTTTTTATAGGAATCAAGTATATTAAATGGCGAAAATTTACTTCGGTTAAAGTTGAACCGGCGGTTTTCCGGTTTCGGAATATAAAAGTATTTTCGGTTTCTATTACTTTTACGCGGTATTTTTAATTAGCCCTTATTTTTAAGTTTCTTTTTTAAAAACGTTAAAATAGAACCTTTTATTCTTATTAATACTTTTAGCGAAAAACGATTAGTTTTTATTCGCCTTTTTTATACGTTTTAAAAACGTTTTACTTTATTTGTTACGTTATTAACTTAATTTAACGTTTTTACGTAGTAAAATGTTTGGTAATTCCGGTATTAACTTACAAAAGTAATTAAATATAAGGCGTTTATTATCTCGATTATTTTCCGGGCTTAAAGTGTTTATGAGTTTTATTTTATAAACTAAAAACCTTTATTTAACGTAAAAATTAAACGGTAATTAGTTGGCTTACTATTATAGTTTTATAAATTACTTCCGATATTTTCGATTAAAAAGGATAGAATTTAAATAATCTTTTTTAATAAAGGTTTATAAATTGTTTATTTTTAGTTCTTTTTTATAATCGAAATAAACAAGCGTAACGCGGTATTATCGCTAGGCGCTGGCGATAAAAACGTTTATATAACTTATAGGCCATTAAATATAAGTAATAATATTTCGTTTTAGCTTTTTAACTTAAGTCTTAATTATAGCTTTTATTTAATCTTTTTTTTAACCGAGATACGTTTAACAAGCTTTGGGTAATTCTGATGCGGTACCCGATTGTTACTTTTAGGCTTTTGTACCGATATAATAATTAATTTATAAAGTTTGGTTGTTTTGGTTTATGTAATCGCTTGCTATTCGGCCAGTTATCGGAAAAGTTCAGTATATTGCGTATTTTGTTAATGAATAATTTTCAAAATCTGGTTATTATTAAAGGGTTTACGCCTTCCTTATTCTAAGTTCCGGAATGTTATTGCTATGTTACGCCCATTTTCCGACCGTTCGACTGACGGTTATCGAAATATATTTCGGTTAAATACCTAAGGGGATTTATAATTTCGAAAAGCGTTCTTCTTTCCCTGTTAAGCCTTTTTTATAAGCTTTTTTATCCGTAATTTTATTATAATCGATCGTTCGTCGACCGCATTAAGATTTGTAATCTTTTTAGTTGGTAATTTAGGCTCGTTTTGTAACCTGCGTGCTTTGCTTCTAGTAGTTACCGCGTTACTCTTTATGGTAAAGTTGGAAATATTATACAATAAAGGATAGCTGAATGTTAAAGTAAGGTGGTCGCCAACTAATCGCAAAGTGAATTTCAAAAAGTGAATGTATTAGGTTACTTCCATGTGGCGTCTTCTATTAGTTGCCAGATGGTTATTTATGCTAATGGGTGGGTCGGCGACTAGTCGGTCACTAGTCGCAGACCCCTAGGAGTCGTATCCTCACATGATTAAGAACCCCTTTTTTGGTAAAAGTTTTTTTATATTTTAACTGCTTACTTTTCTTAGTAATATTATGTAAATGATTAATCGAAACGCCCAAATTATTATAAATTTTATATAGAATGATACCTTCCGCTATAAGATATTTCTTTCTTTTATTTAAAATATACGGAATGCGGCATGATTTCGAAACTTAAATTTTAGATAATTAAAGCCAGGTTTTAACGTTTTTCTTTTCATTAAAGCGCATCCGAGTTATATTCTTTTATTGATAATTTCGTTAATTATGATAAAAGTTTAAAAAAAATCATACTTATCAGGAAATTAAAAACCTTTAGACTAAAAGTTTTAAAGAGAAAAGATCGTATTACAAACTAATTACTTCCAACTTTAAAAGAAGGGTCCGGATAAAACTTGGATAATACCGACCGTAATCACGTAATATAAATCAGAATATATTTACGAATTTAAAAAAATCTATACATTTAAATAGTATAAATCTAAAGGGATCCCTGGATCTATAAGAATCCAGTTTACTTTTACGATATGGATCCGAATGGATTTTCGGATCCAAACGGATCCCAACTTATAGTATATACCTTCGTTACCTTTTATAGCTTAAATAAATCACCAGTTATAATTCAACTTAATTACCTAGATTATCTTTAACAATCTGCTATTACCAGACGTAACTATCGCATACCTTATTGCTTAGTTTCCCACGACACTGCTGCCAACATAAACCGTACGACTTAGGTTGAATAGTTAGTTAAACCGATCAGCCGTTGCAATATAGATTCAACACTATAATATAGGTTTTGCGTTATCTTTATTATCTCCTGTACTGCGGGCTCAATCGTAACACTCTCTTCAAATATGCACTGATCAAGACTAAGTCACCTTGTCTCAATTCACTATATTTCGTAAATTTATTACTAATTTCTGTATATCGCGGTTTTAAGTAGAATCAGTAATTCATAGTTCGTATTTTGTATTATTAGGGTCCGAAGTTAAGTTAATAATAAATTCGCTCTATCTTTATTATATTAAAGACGGATAAAAAGCTTACTTTTTTAAGTTTAAGATCTGTTTAATAATCGAACTTTTTCGGTCGGCGTTTTTTTTTTATAATTAAAAGAAAGTATCAGTTCGGGCGTATTTACCGTTAAATTGCACTTTTAATGTTATACGTAAGATAATATAAATAAAACTAAACTTTTATAATTAACTTCGGCGTCTTCTTTTAACTTAAACTCCTAGGTTTATTTCGAATACTTTTATAAGTTATTCTATATTATAGTTATTAAAAAGTTATTATTTAAAGTTAGGTAATAAGAATATTAAAAGAAGTATCCCGGGAGACGGTTTGTCTCGCAAAGTTGTATAAGACGTTATTCGATTTTAATAACGTTTGTTTCGATTTAAATATTCTTTCTGTTATACCTATATCGACCCTTTTACTATTTGCTTTCGCTCTTTCCATTTCATTTCTTTTTAAAAGATTTTTAATAATATTTGTAAAGTAATAAAACAAGGCTATTATTTACAAAGTGGATTAGAAATTACGAGGGTGGCTTGCTAAAAAAAATTATTAAATCGGTTAACGTTTTAAATAAAAGTTATTTAATACTTTATTATAAAATGACTTTAAAGAATATAGGTTTACTTAATTCTACGAAATTAATTGTACGCGTACTAAACGTTAAGAGGTTGCAAATAAACCTTTTTTAAAAGGAAAAGATTTTAGTTATATAAGACGGTTAAAGGTTTTTAGCCGAATCGAAGCCAGTAATTAAAATGCAGTTAATAACAATTAAAAGTCGTCGTTGTAGAAAGATTCTATCACGGCGGCTGCCCTGTGAGCCACTGCGCTAAAAGGTCAGCAATGTTCCAAGTTCCTTTAGAGCACCCAGGGCGCCGTTAGCTATATTTCCTCTTCTTCTTCTTGGGCTAGCTAGGATATGACAGATTAAAAATGAAAGAACTCGAAGTATAGTGTTTACAGCAGGCCCGAATATAATGCGCGTACTTATAAAGAAGTTATATATACGTTTAACGAAGACGAATTCGATTAATTTAACTTCGTTATTTACATTTCAATTATTTAATTTAGATTTACTATTATAGACCGACCTATTAATGCAATCAACGAACTTATACAGTACACTATTTCTTTATTTATAATGCTAAAAACTAATCACGTTTTTATTTATTTGTTAAATAAACTGAAATCGTTTTTATTTCTAAAAGAATAAAAGAATAAAAATGAAAAAAGGTCAAAAATAATAGAACACGTAAAGCTGAGTATATGGCTTAATCGGTTAATTAAGTATTACTACTTATATATTTTTAAATCTTTTTTTTTCGCTGGGCGCAACATATAAGGTAAGGGATAGCTGAGTGCTAAAGTGAGATGGTTGCTTACCGTCACAGCGTGAATTCCAAGAAATTAGTGTATTGAATTACTTCTCTCTGGCGTTTCCTAACACCGCCAGATGGGTTATTTGTATTAGTAAGCTCGTTCGCTAATGTTTCATTGTTGGACGCCGCTCTTTGAGCGCTGTGTTGTCATATAACTCTATATTTTATATACTTATAATTATTTTTCATACTAGTCTAAGACTATAGTATGGTTTACGTTGCCTTTATTATCTTTTAAACTGAGGGCTCGATCGTAATAATATCTTTAAATAAGTACTTATCAGAACTAAGTTACCTCGTTCTAATTCGTTGATTAAAATATAGTTCCTCGTACGTATTTAAATATTTTCTTCTAGAAAAAATTAAATTCCTATAAAAATGACAAACTATTAGAGTGAATAGAATTACCCGATTTAATTATTCTTATCGGCGAAATCTCTTAATAATTTATAATTTACTTTTATAAATAACGTCCTTATTTCTTTATCTTATAAATATTATTCAAGGCTTTTATTAAAAGAAAACCATACAGCTGGCGAAAGTAAACTAAAAAACTCGATCATAAGGGGCATAGCGGAAGACTTTTCTAATTTATAAATAAAATTATTAAGATTAAGAAATTAAATCGAGTTCTTACTAAGCTATATTTCGCATTATCAGACGTTATGGTAGCTTTAAACGTTTCGGCACATTCGAACGAAATTTCTTTTCTCGATATGATGTCCCGGATAAGCGAGCGAGTTGGATAAGCGAACGAACTACATCTTTTAAATTTTTAACCTTCGAACTTGAATTGTAGATTTTTCAATACAAATAATATAAAGCGTCTTATAAAAGAAGTGAAGATAAATTTAATTATCTAGAATAAAAAGAGAAACTCGAAATTGAACTTTAAAACGTTACGTTTATATATAACGTCCCCGAACGTATTTTAAAGGCCCTATATTATAGTTAATACGCTCGAATTAATATTACTCTTATTTCGCGCAAATTAACGCCGACTGAAAAGAAATTAATTATCGACTAGATCTTTAAGTTAAATACACGAACGTTTCTTATCCAGCTTTAATACGTTAAAGAAATACCTAATTTATTGCTTATTGAACGCGTTGGAATACGCGTCGGAATTATATAAGCATCGTACTTTATTAAACGGTAAAAAAAAACTTAAAACGTATTTAAATCGAAAGAGTAGTTATTAAAAGATTTCGCATAAAAGATTAAAAATATCTTGCAAATAGTTTAAACTTATTCGGGTTATAATTATAAAATACGACGTCGTAAAAAATATATTGATAATTTTAACGAAACGAACTTTTTAATAAGCTTTCTTATAATATCTGGTATAATAATTACAAATATTATAAAACGCAAAATCTTTATATATACTTAAGAGAATAATCGGAAATAAATAATTATTTTAAAAGTTATTAACTCTTGAAATTAGGTTTTATATTTATTTATTATTTTAGCCAAAAAAAAACTACCTTAATCTTTAATCTAGGAAACATTTATTATTACCCGACTAAAAACTCGGTATAAACTATAATAATTAAATAAGAAACGAATTAAATTTAAAATGAATTTAATATTTCAACAAGCATATACGAACGTATACGAAAAGATCGCAACGTTTCCTTATCCTTAATAGCTACGAAAGTTATTATTCGATTAACTTCGAAAGATATTACGCAAATTACACCATTATTATATTTTATATACTTACGTATCTCTTTTCTCGGCTTTAACCTTTCGATATATGCTACTTTTTTATTCAAAACACGCTTATTCGCTTTATATCGAAAATTTAATAGGATGTTATTATACTCTTATCGCGAAAAAAAACATTTCAGCTTTTACGACATATTTAAAGCTACTATAACATCTGATAACATTAGATCCGGGCCCGCTAAACTAAATTTGTTTTATTCGATCCTAATAACGTTCTTTCCGAATTAGAAAGTTTTCCGGTGATATTTATACCGACCGTTTTCTCTCTTATTTCTGTTGGTTTTATTTTTCCGCCCGCGAAAACCCTTAGAAATATCCGTAAAATAAAGGAATAAGGGCGTTTTTTATAAAAGAAGATTGAAAATTATTAAAGTTACTCGTTATTAAAAATAATTAAGTCGGCTGGTTTTATAATAAAAGGTAATGTATTGTTTTTATATAAATTCGCTTTTTTAATAAAAACCCTGTCTAATTACGCGGAAAGGGCTATATTTTAAGCAAACGTCGAAAAAACAGAAAATAAATGGCTCTAAAAAGCAGAAATATCTTTTATATAAAAAAAATAAAAACGTTTTAGTAGAAAAGGAAAAAGGTGATAAAAGAATGCAGCTAATAACGGTTAAAGGTAATTATCGCACAAGGGTTAAAACGGAAAAACGGAAATATGACATCTGCGACAAACTCCGATATAATGCCCGTAGTTATAAAGAAGTTATAAATATATCTAATGAAAAAAGTCCAATTTATTTTAATTAATTTGATATATTATAGTTGATTACTTTTAAGTTTATTATTACAAGGTGTTAAAAAACGGCTCGTTTGTTTATCCGGCTTGTTTATTTATCGGAGACGTTAAAGTAAATAAAGGCGCTTTAATATATGAAAATAAAATAGGTTAAAAGATTAAAATAGATAGAAATAACCAAATATATTAAACATCATAATAATATTATCTACGTAATATTTTTCGAATTTTATCGAATAATTACTTTTTGTAATTGTCGAGAATATAAAACCTCTTTAACTTTTCGTATGCGTTTATATATATCTATTAAAATGTTAAATTTGTTTTAAACTTATTTGATATATTAAAAAGCTCTTATAACTAACGCTGATCTTATAATCGACTAGTAATTAATTTTTCAAATATTAATTATTAATATCGTCTTTTGCTTTAACGTATTAAATAAGAGTAAGTTTTCATTTCGCGAATTAATAACTTATATAATTATTACCTGTTTTCGATTTCTTTTTACATATATATAAACTCTATACGTCTTTTAATATTTATAAATATTATAGCTTATACTATAAACAGGGTTATTAAAAAGGCTTTGTTAACAAAATATAAATTCCTTTTATATATATATATATCTATATAATCTCGTATTTTCTAATAATAACTCGAGATTTAATTAACCGTAATGCGTATTATAACGCATTACGTAAATAATAAATTCGCTATATCTTTAACGTATTAAAGCCAGATAGAAAACGTTTACGTATTTAAAATAAAAAACGATTTATTGATAAATTTCTTTGGGATTGTCGTTGACTTTCGTAAATCAGGGATAATATCAGTTCGAGCGCGTTTATTATTATTATGGCGGCCGCCCTGTAAGCCACTACGCTAAAAGGTTAGCAATACTCTCAGTTCCCTTAGAGCATCCAGGGCACTATTAGCTATATGTCCTTTTCCTCCTCTTGGAGCTAGCTAAGACGTGACAATTATAATACCGGGCTTTTAAGGTCGTTTTAATAATATTATACATTAAACTAACTTTTTAAAATTCAGTTTTAGCGTTTATTATTTTCTTAAATAGCTAGGCTTATTTTAGCTCTTTTATAATACATTAAATAGTATTAATATTAAATAATAAATTAATAAAAATAACGTGCCATATATATAAGCGCTACATACGATTAAGCGGGATATTTTTTCGTTATTCTAATTACTTATCTCTAATCCCTTATTTCTTAACATTAACGTTATGAAACGCTTTATAAAAAAAGCGAAAATAAACTTAACCGTTTAGGCTAACATACGAAACCCGAAATTTAGTTATAGAAAGCTTAGCTTTATTTATAACGTCCTACATTCTACCTTAAAAGCGCGATTTAATAGTAGATGCGCCGCAACCGATATTATTCCTCGTTTATAAAAATTAAGTACAACCAAAGAAAAATCCATCGTCGACCGAATTCTTGATTAAATACGTGAACGTTTCCTATACGGCTTCAACATGTTAAACATATGGCAAATTTATTACTTACTTAGCCCGTTGCGATACGTGTCGGGATTAACTGGGCGTCGAACGAAGTTCGACGGCAAAAAAAAAATTTAAAACGCGTTTAAATCGAAAAGTCGGTTATTAAAAGGTATTATCCGAAGATCCAAAGGTATTTCGCAAGTGGTTCGAATTTGTTCGAGTTATAATCGTAAAATACGGTATCGTAAAAAAAGGTATTTATAACTTCGACGAAATAAGTTTCTTAATAAGATTTCTTATAATATCGGGTATGGTAATTATAAGCGTTAAAAAACTTAAATAAGCGTAATAAGATAATTGGAAATAGGTTATAATTATATAAGTTATTACTTTATAAGGTTAAGTTTTGTTATTTTTTATTATATTGACGAAAGAAACTTACTATAAATTTTAATATCGCGATAACTTATTACCAGCTAATTAAAAGGTCGGTATTAATTTTAATAGTTAAATAATAAACGAATTAAATTTAAAATAGATTTAATATTTCGATAAATATATACGAATGTGTACAAAAAGAATTAAACGTTTTTTTATTCTGGACGGCTACGAAAGTTACTATTCGATCGAATTCGAAGAATATTATACGAAAAATGATATTATTACTTTTTGTATGCCGGCGCATTTTTCTTATCGGTTTTAACCTTCCGACGTATCCTGCTTTTCAGTTTTAAAACGCGCTTATTTGCTTTATATCGAAAATTCAATACGACGTTATCATATTTATATCGCGAAAGGAGATTTCCTCGCCGATTTCTACGACGCGTTTAAAACTGCTATGACGTTCGATAATATTAAATCCGAATTTGCAAAAACTAAACTTATTTTATTCGATCTTAGTAACGTCCTTTCCGAATTAAACATTCCTCCGATTATACTTATACCGACGGTCTCGCCGCTTACTTGCGCCGGTTCCCTTCTTATAAAAACCCTTAAATATATAAAGTAACGAAACAAAAAATGTTATTTGCAAAAAAAGATTAAAAATTATTAACGGAGCTCGTTAACAAAATAGTTAAATTACTTAATCTTTTAATAAAAAGTAATTTATTACTTTTATACGAAATTACTTTTAAGGGGAAAAACGTTTAATTACGCGAAACGAACCATGTCTTAAGTAAACGTCGGAGGACTAAAAATAAACGGTTTCAAAAAAAAAAAATTTAAAATAAAATAAAAATAAAAAAAATACTTACTATCTAAAAAGGATAAGCTTTTCTGGCCGAAAAAGAAGGGGGTGGTAAAAGAAATGCAGCCAATAGTAGCTAAAGGTAATCGTCGCAAAAGGGTTAAAACGAAGGAACGGAAATGTGGCGTTTGCGGCAAGCCCGGATATAATACGTTATCTCAGCTAGCTTAGACCTTTCTAGCTGGTTTCTAATATACTGCTATATCACGTTAAAAATTAACCAATCAAATCCCAAATCCCCGTAACGAGCCAGCGAGGCCTAAGTTGTAATTCTGCGAAACAGGAGTCCGTTTTCCGCATCACTATTAAAATCATTATTTTTTTTCCTTTTAAAAGAACTTAAAAATTTAAATAAAAAGAATTATAAGGTAATCAAAACGAATCCGATAAGTATATAACTTTATAAATACGTCGAACATAAATTAATATATATATAAGAATTTTTTCGATTTTGTTATATGGAAATTGTAGCTAATACGGCTAAGTTTAAGTTTAGGAAATGGGCGACCGTAACGCTCTTATGGCTGCGACAGCATAACTACCCGTCGTATTATCGTACACCGGGTTTCTTACGTATATTCTGTATGGGAAAAGCCCATATATCAATTTTTCCGGCCGTACGGGTTATGGTTATTACGTCGCAGCCTTAAAAAGATTCCGGACTTGATTAACCGGAACGCCTTCCTTACTGCGACATAATAACCACAATCCGTACGGGCAAAAAAATAGCTATACGGGTTTTTCTTATATTTAATTACCCTTAAAAGGCCTATGGCGAAATAATGCATATCACAATTACGTTATCGCAGCCATAAGGGCGTCTCGGTTAAAAATGTTTACAGAAAACTAAAATTTTAATTTATTTCTTTAATATTTCCGCTAAACTAGCTTCGATCAGGAAGTTATATATACGGCTGGAAAACTCATTTAAAGCTATATATAATTATATTTTTTATTATTACTTTATTTGCAAGTCTTTGAGATAGATTTTGAAACTTTTATATGGGAGCTCGGAGAACAGAGCCCAAAAAAATCATAACTTGCTATTACGCCCTGTTTTTGAGGTTTTCTGTTTTTTATAGGTCTTTTATGGGTCGGTACTTAGAGCTACAGGTTTTTAAAGAGCGCTAGCCACAACTGCGCCGCAGGCGCAGCTACAACCTCAAACATAGGGCCTGATCTCGATGAGGTAAATAATACGCGTATATGTTACCTCAGCTAGCTCAGGCCTCCCTGGCTCGTTCTCTATTTTCTTCGAAGTCACTTAAGTACCGCTCCACAACGCTAAAAATCAACCAATCAAACCCCAAATCCCCGTAACGAGCCAGCGAGGCCTGAGTTCATGTTATGCGAAAGAAGGGTTCGTTCTGTACATTTTATGATTAAGAAAAACGAAATTCTGCAATATTTTAACAACAAGACGTTTCCTATAGTTATATATATATTTATACGAATCCCTTTATCATGGCTTATCATCAATACCGTAATGGTCCTGATCAGGACCCTTTTGCCATTTCTAGATACCAGCGCGTTTATCAGCTACAGCCCGAACACGTCGCGTCATTATCCCCCCTTTTAAAATACGACAAATCCGAATTTTCTTAATTTTATCGAACTACGCTTTTAAAACAGAATATATGCACGCGTACAATTAATTTTTGGTAACAACACCGAAGAACGAATTTGACGTTTAAAAACTTTATCCGTAGTTGGATTTTTTGCAAGGATTTAAGTAAAGCTTCCAGTTCGACCATTCGAATTAATCGATTAATTAACGTATTAAAAAAAGAACGAATGCAGGATAAGTTGTTAGCATGCGAAAGTTGGCAAGAGTTTATTACTTTTATTAATTAAAACCTTATCATAAGCAAATACCATAATACGTTATACGGAAAGCTTATAGCTTTTATAAAAGGGCCTGGATTCCGCCGCCCGCCGGAGGATTTATTACTTAATGTTAAAATAATTCATATTACCTTAAACGAAAGTTAACGGTTTATAAATACGCTGGCTTTTAATTAATTTAAGTTTTTAAATTAGGTAATTATATACTTAAGGAAAAAATAGCAGTTATATAATACGAAACCGAAAGCGAAACGGTTTCGTGGTAATAACGATCCGGACGTTCTTACGTATCCTTTCCTTATAATCCTAACTATTATAATTAAGATTGTTTCCAAGATTAATAATAATTATTTACCTTATTTATTAGGCAGGTTTTTGTTATCCTTAGGTTTATTATAACATAAAATCGATATATTAAAAAGGTTAAATATTTACGAAAGTTATATTACGTTAAACAAAGACGTAACCCGGTTATTAAAAATAACAAAGGTAATTACGCTACTTTTTTTATAATAATACCGTTTTAATTAAGATAAGTTAAGCTTTATAGCTAGGTATAATAAAATAATATTATGTTTTAATACGATAACTTTAATGTTCAAAATTATATTCGTAATATAACGCTTCGATATAGTTCCGTTATACGGAACCTTATTACCGTTTTTACCCGTCGTTATAGCCGTATCTTTAAAAAAGGATTAAAGCAATTTATGTTCTATCTTAATCAGTATTACAAAATAAAATAATTTCATAAAACGCTACAATAATATCTAATATTACCAGATATTTCCCGTTAATTCGTAATTAACATTATCCGGAATTTGTTCCTTACTTTTGTTAATACGTTTTATAAGCGAAATAAGCAAAAGTTCCCAAGCTTTTTTAAATTAAAGCGTTTACCGTATAATAAATGCCGTTCGATTTTATTAAGTATAATTAACCAAAACGAAGGTATTATTAAAGGTACCTATAGCATTTATCGAAAAATTTTTCAGGAAATATGCGGTTTTAAAAAAGGATAATCCTATCGGTTTTTAAATCGCCTTTATCTTATATACGGGAATCAGAAAACAACCAGTTATATCCAGAAAATACAGGCTAATCAAGCTAAAACAACCAATCCATATAATAAGAAACGGTAACTTCTTTCCGTTCCTGCTTTATTCCATATACAAATAAACTTCCTACTTACATTTATGCATACCTATTAACCTAACAATATCGACGGGGCGCATATAACGTAAATAACCTTAAAGGCGGATCGTTAATTTTTGAATAAAATAACGCAGTTATATCAAAAATCGCTAAAATTTTACCTTTTTAAACCTTTTATCCTTTATATGCATAATATTCGCATATTTGCGGTATTTTTATAAAAATTATGCGTCCTATACGAACCGTTTATAAAAAAAGTATTTAACGTATACGGAACTATTAGGAATAAATCAATCGAAAATCTTTTTTCGAAAGCCCAGCTTATCGAGTTTATTAAATATATATGTTCCCGGTTAACCGTCGCTAAGTTCGAGACTATCGCGTATAATGTGGTTTCGAAATATCTTAATCGCGTTAGGTAAATAAGGAAAACATCGCGAAATCTTAATTGGGACGCGTTAATAAATAAGGGTTTATTTAACGAAAATTTTTTATCGTTATTTACTGATAATACGTTATCTGGTAACATAAATAACTTAACGGACAGTTCGTAAGTATTTTATTTTTTAATTCGGGAATATAACTTACATATGTTACTTCCTAAATAACGTAATTTTAATTAGGATATCTTAAAGGAAATCCTTTTATCGGCTAATTATAGGGCCAGCTATATCTTTAATACGGATAATATTCCGTAAGGTAACGACTTTTTCGACCCGATTATTAATAATAACTAACCGTTAAACGATATAATTTTTATCGATAAAGAATTCCGAAGTTATTATTGCTTTTTTTAAAAAGCCCAGGTTTATTTATGCCTTTCGCATACCATACGTTATAACGACGTTAGTTATATTAAACGGTTAATACCGATATTATCGGTCCTTTTTTATAAGGCCGGTTAAACTAATTACGGCAAAAAAATGTTTTATTTCGACTGGATATTACGTTTTACAGTATCAGATCGCGTACTTAAGGATTCGATTTTAATATTAAGTTTGGTTTTTACAGAATCCAAAAAGAAAACATGGAAAGCATTTAATTAAAAAGGCGAATATTATAACCTGTAGCTTACTGGCGAATTCTGCCGATCGAGAAATAATATATATAACGTTAATATTGTTTTTTTCCGAGATTCGTTTTTGGTTAAATACCGTATTTCCCTTTAACGCGAATTCCATGCGCGTTATACTTTTTCGCGAAATAGGCGCCATATTATTCGAAATTCCCGTACGGAAATCCTTAAACGTTTATATTTTTTGTTTCGTAATTTTTAGCTTATTAAAAAACATCCATCTCGGGTTAAAAAGGATGGCTGGGAATCCGAAGATATTTTGGCCGCGGGCCGGAAAGTTATAAAAGCTAGGTTTGTTGACTTTAACGATACCGTACCTATTATTAACGATAAAGGTGGGCTTAACTGGTTAAATACGATAAAGGACGAAAATTAACTTGTAAATGGCCTTAACGTAGCTACCCGTATAGCTTTTAATACGGAGTTCGTTAGGGATAATTTGGTTTCGGACGACCGTAATATCCTGTATACGGAAGAAAGTTATGATTTTATGGTATAAATTATGAATAACTCGGTAAATGGTCCTAATTAGGATTATCCGTTATCCTTTACGTCGTCGTCGGATAAGCAAAGTAAAGATTTATTAAACGAAAACGAACCGTTAATATAGTTCTTTACTTTTTTATTATTTTTATATTTTATTATAATTTATATAAGGATTTAATTTTAATATTAATATAATTTATTATTCCGTATAGTCCTAATTAGGGCCGTTTAATTCGGAGGTTTTATTTATAATAATATTATATAAATTTTTCGCATTAAAACAAATTAACGTATTAATAATATCGTATTACTTATAATTAAATATATCGCATAATTTTGTATTAGCTTATATATTTCGTATATAATTAATTTATCAATTAATATTTTTGCGTATTTTTTGTGATTTCTGCTTTTGCCTTTGCCTTTGCTTAAGCGTTATTATAACCTGTGTATTAATAACCTTATTTATATTAATAGGATCTAGGATTATTTTCGTTCTAGGCGTTATATCTAGGTTTAAATCTTCCTGGAAATCTTTATTTAGGCCATATAATAATACCTTATATTTTAAGACCGCGTATAAATATTCTTCGCCGCGTTTTTATGTATAGTTTGCATATTTGTTATTTGTATAACCCCGTAAATTATAGCATCCATAAAACGGCCATATGATATGTACCTTCTGGTTAGTTAGTCCGGTTTATAAAGTTATAAACTTTTTCTTATGTCGCTTATAAGGTGCTCGGTTTATGTATTTTTTCCGTTAAATTATAAAAGCCATAATTAATCGATTATCCTTAATTAAACTTGTAATTTAATAGCTTATGGGGCTTACATAATCCGTTATAACGTAGATCCTGTTTTATTAAGCGTTATTTTTCAGAATGTTCCGAACGGTAGTATTGGTATTTAACGTTTGATGTAAATACCAAACCTTACGAAAATAGGAAATCCTATTTATAATATAAGCTTTTTGCGATATTACCGAGTTTAAAGATTATTATTAATCGTAAGATTTACCTGATTAGTATGCGATCGATTTGGCGTTAAAACGTAAGGTATTTACAGTTTTCCAGTTTTCCCTTATATTAATATAATTTTATGGTATAAACCTGGTATTTGGAATCGGTTACGTATAATATGCGCTTTTTATAAGGTACGTCCTAAATTTTAGGACGGTTAAATATTATTTAGTTAATACGAAATTACTTTAATTAGGACGAGGCTTTAAGTTATGCTATATCGCGGGTTATTTTGGTAATAATTTTGGCTGTTTATTGGTTTGGGATTTTATTACCCGTCCTTAAGGTTGTTCTTTGGTGGCATTATTAGCAAATTTAATATATTTAGTGAAAAGTTTAAAGTTCGCCGGGTGTATTTAAGGTGCATTATTGTTAGGATTTTTAAAAAAGGCTTTTAATATATTGCTAAAGTCGTTTATATTTTATAATATTATGAAAAATATGGAGGTATATTTTATAATAAGTATTTTAAGTGTTAAATAATACAGGTACGTTAATTTTACCTATTATAATATGGAAGGATGTAAAAAGGTATGCGGAATAAAGGTAAGTTATATTAAAGTAAGTGGTATTAGTTATATATTAAGTAATTATAGTAATTATATTCGGTATATATTTAAGTAAAGGAATTTTATAAATTACCTTAAGTAATTTATAATAAAGGAAAAGTTTCGTATAATTTATATACGTTTGTTAGTTCTTTTCTTATACGTTATTGTTTCGTTATAGGAAAAAATAACGTTAATTTTTAAGTTGATATTTAATAACTGATATAAACTTAATTATTTATATACTTATAATTACATAATTTTAAATTTCGTATATATGTTAATCCTGATTATATATATTACTTTCGGATTTCTTTATAACCTGTGGATTATCCATAAGTTTCGTTTATATATTATAAAACGTTATATATTTTTTCTTAATATTAATAATCTTTCCCGGATACCATTTAGCATATAAACTTTACCCGTTTATTACATTTTATACCTTAAGTTATTATTTCCCGTTTTGATTAATTAAAGGTATTACCGGTAAGCTTATTATATCCCCATATTTGTTATTTATAAATGCTTTTACGATGATATTTAATATTATGCAGTTATTATGATAAAATTACCGCCGTTTAATAAAGTGGAATATAATAGTTGCGTTTTAATATAATATGGTAATTTAGCAAAAAACTGGAATATATATAATAATATAAATGCTATTAGGTTAACGTTTAATACGAGTTATATTAATTACGGCATTATTTCTTTTACCTTCCTTACAGTTATATATATTATTTTTTCAAACTTTACGTCAGTTAATAAATTATTTTATTATATTTCCAGATAAGTATTCGATAAAGTTATAATACCTTAAGGTTTTAATAAAACAAAGTTTATTAATATATGTATAAAAGCGTAATTTGCTTACCGTTATATGATCCTTAACGTATATTTTACTTATGATAATATCGGAATTATATTTAAATAAATATTTAAAGGCTTTAATTACGTATATATAACTTATAAAATATTAATAAAAAACGTATTTATGTATATTAATAATATTTAAAGTTAATTTTTACTACCGGAAGATGAAATTATAAAATGGTATATAATATTATTCGTTTTTTTCGTTATATTAAAATATAACCATAAAGTTAACGAATTAGAAATTACGAATTATTAAATGGTGGTTTTTTAAAATCGTAAAATAGGTATCTTTTATATTATAGATTTAGTTACCGTATTTTATTTAAAAAAACGTATAATTCGGGCCGTTAATTATTTCCGGGAGTTTATAAATAATAACAACTTGCATAATATAAATAATATTAAAAATATGGTTATTTTATAATCCCGATTAGGATTATAAAACCGTAAAACCTTTTACGGTATATATTATATAAACATTATCTTTATAATATTAAGCGAAAAAAGAATCCGCTTTTATTTACAAACTTATAACGAATAAATTACTATATATAAAAATTGGCTTTATAGATATCGTAGTATATTCGGTACTAACGCTAAGGCTTTTAATGGTTGTCCATTATATCCGACTTTTCGTTTACTTATATAGGATTCCGATATAAAAAAATTCCGAGATTTACCCGCTATCCTAATTACGCCAAAAAAGAAACAGCCTAGTACCAAATAACCGAAACCCCGTACTTTTACAGGTTTTGTACCTTAAAAGGAAAAGTTTTAAAAGCCGCAACCGGAGATACCGGTAAACCTTAGCTTAAGGTACTTACTAAGGTATTTATTAATAAACGATTTATTTAAGGTTTCGGCGAAATTACCCATCCCGATAAATTTATTACTATCAAAATCCTTATTAAGATCGCGACAAAATGTACGACGGGAACCCGGAAGTATTAATTAGGACTTTAAACCAACTACTATAAAAATACCGCAATTACTAAGATCCCCAGCCAAAAAACTTTAACGTACGCAATAAGCCTTAAAAAAAGGTAGCTAAAGGCCGGCTTTAAAGGATACCATTTACGGTTACGGAAAAACAAGATTATAAAGCGTAAAAGCTCCGGATTTATTACAAAATCGGAATCTTAAATATTTTAAGTTAGTATTTAAAAAAAAGCGGACGTCGGAATAGCTATATTTATGGCGAAAGAATAACCTTTTTAATATTGGCCAAAGATTATTTATATTATTTATTTACCCGCATAATCGATCCTTTACGCTAGTTAATCAACCCGAATTAAGGTATTCTAAAGGTTAGAAAAAAATAGGAATATTTTAAAAGTTAATACGATAAATTCGAAAAAAAAGACCAAAAAGTAAGATTTAAAAAATATTAATTCGGTATTATAAATTAAGGGATGTAAGTTAAAAAATATGATTTATTAATAATTACGATAAATTAAAGTTTATAACGCGTTATATTAAAGTTCGTTAATTTCCCCAGTTTATAACGTCCATTATATATCCGTAATAACATATAATTAATCCGGATTAAAAAAAACTAATATTTATAAACCACTTAACGAATTTAAAATTAATAAAATAAATATAATAAATAAAAAGTATATTAATAATATTATTCATATTATTTAGTTATTTTTTTATGCGATTAAGTTATTTTAATATAAAAGGGATATAATTTCGGACTTTAAGGTAACGTTTATATCCCGTAAGAACGTAAGTAAGCTGGCGAAATATACCTATAACGTCCCTTACTTTAACGAACTCGAAGATATACCGTTAAAAACTGCGAAAAGTTAAAACGTCCGTTTTAACCTTTAATATATCGTAACATTTATCCCGTAAGAACGTAAATAAGCTGGCGAAATATATTTATAATATCTTTTACTTTAACGAATTCGAAGATATACCGTTAAAAGCCGCGAAAAGTTATAACGTCCGCCTTAACCTTTAATATACCTTACTTATTAGCGACCGCGACCTTACTTCGAAACCGAACGCGTTTTTCGTTATCCGTTCCAATTAAGACCGGCCGGATTTCGTTTTTTGATTTTTAATTTAATATCGCGACTATTATTATTATCAAACAAACGCCGTTTGCTTTCAGTACGCGATTTTATAACTTCGATAAGGACTGTTACCTCGGCTTTATTTTCCGATATATTATTTATAACGTCGGGCTGCGTATTATCGCCTTTTGGTAATGCCGGCGATTCCGGTAACGATATAAAAGCAAACGAACTATACGAATATAGGTACAGTAACGAAGGCGGTTTTGGTAAATCGGAAACATTAAGAAATTATGGGCTTTAAGCCGACGTTATAAATAAGGGCAATAAGGCGGGTTTTTAATTAAGACGATTTAATATATCGCGAATTACGCGTACGGGTACGGGCGTTACGATAACCGGGGTTACGACTTCGAATTACGAAAGCATATAAACCGTATGCCGGGTTGGTATTTAAATTACTGGGATTACCGTCGAGTCCTTAACTACCAGTTTAAACCGAGCGGCTATATAAGATATGCTTTAATTAGGACCGGACGCGGCTTACGACGGTTTCGTAATTCTTTCCGACGTTTATCGAGCTTGTAACGTAATAAAAATCCGTATTTTATATAAATCGGTCCGAAATATAAAAATATGGCGCCGTTACTTTAAATTAAGCAAATTCCGCCGTTTGCGGAAAGTTTCCCGTACGTTCTATAAAATAAAAAGGACGGCTTTTTCGTAAATTAAATATAACGCAAAAAAAAGGCAATCTTTTAAAACCTTTTAATACTGCTATTTATCGAACCCGGGAACCGTTTTAACCAAACCGGCTATATTTAAGATTAAATAAAAACTTTTAATTTCGTTTAATTTATTTGGAAACGTATTAAGTAAGGACCGTTTAAGTTTAGTAAAAATAAACGTTTACTTTATTCCTTTACCGCCGAACGGAAATAACCGTATAGAAAATAATTTATTCGTCCATTATTTATATCATAATTCGATTATTTCTTAAATAGTTACTTTTAACGAATTAACTTTTAATTATTTCCACGCAGATTTTTTCGGATTCGAAGGTTTAAATATGTAAATAAAATCAAACGTGCATAAATTATAATAAGGTTTAGCCGGGATAAGATTATTACGGTTTTTTTTTAATATAACAATTTCGTTTTTTTTTAAATATATTAAAATCGCTTTACGTACGTATTCGCTGTTAAATAATATACGTTAATAAAGCCTTATTTTCGTCCTATTCCGTAAATTAAGATTATTTTATTTAAAAGGTTTACGGATAATACGAATAATATCTTAATTAACCGAAAGATAAAATTAAGATTCGATAATTATTTCGTTTTAATCGGGATCGTTTACGATAAATTGCGTATCGTTTTTTTTATTATCCAAGTCCGTTACGTCGATTTCCATTAGGACCTTTGTATTCTTATGGGGGGTATGGTCCTTGGCTTGCCGGACCTGGGCTTTTTTTATTATTTTAGTTAATTTTGTAATAAACGGCTTAGTTTTATATTTATTAAATATTTAATAAAGTGCAAATAGTATAACTTATCCATAATTAATTATGTTTAATTGCTTATAGTTATAAATTATTCGATTAAATCGTTACCATAAATCCTTTATTAAAAAGTTTTTCGGTATTTCCTATTATATTATTCGATTAATATCCGGAATATCCATATTTAATCTAAAAGCGACGGTAAATATTACGATACGGATAAAACTATTAGGCTGCTTTAATTTATCGTATACGTAAGCTTAATTCCCGTAAGGCATTTCGGAACTATAAAATTTAATAACTTTTTTTATAACGTTCGATAAATACCTCCGGTTTATTATGGTTTTAATTAGGTAATTACGGATATTTATGGTTTTCGCCTTATTATTAATATAAATAATAGTTTTAATAATAATACGTAAGTTATTAAGTTGGATTAAAGGGATATTATTTAATAATTCGGGGATGTTAATTAGCAGGAAATCTAAATACGCTTAATTTAAACGTTAACCTTTAAATATAAGAAAAATAATAATATCGATTTCGGGGCGATTAATATTAAAACGCCGGACCTTTATTTTATAGCCATATTTAATTAAACCTTTAACTTAATTAAAGCCGTTATATTTCGCGATCTTTTTTTTTATAACGTTATTAATAATTACTATATACGCAAATTAATATACGTAAGTAAGAAAAATAAAACGTAGGTTACGGATGTTAACATATTTAAGCCGGAAATCTTTTTATTTTAATAATAAATATGCTTTATTAATAATAACCAAGCCATATCGTTATTCGAAAACAGGATTTAATATGGCAGTTTAGAATTAATTGCTTAATAGCTGTTTAAAATTAAGAATAATATAATTATGCTACCCGGCAATTATACGTTCGAACATTTCTAAATTAAGCTTTTTCGTTTCCGCGGATATTAAGATAAAAATAAAATATAATACTATTAATATAAAAGTTTGTTATTTTTTAGTTAACCTAATTAAAAGTACGACCTGGATAATAATTAAGTCGGTTATTAAAAAAAAGGTTTAAATAATTAAGGACTTTTTAAAGCTTATCTTAATAACGAAAAGGATATTAAGTTTTCCGAATACTAAATTATGTACCGTATTTACCTATTCCTTCCGTAAAATACGGCTTTGCCCGTTAAGTATAACATTTAACATAAAGCGAACAAACCGATAACGCAAAGTTTTTGTATAATTATCGGCTATACATAAAATATTAATATATGGATTAATTACGTTTATATTAGCAAAAAACCGGTAAAGTTATTAAATAAAGATAAACGCGTCGTTTTGGAATATTAAATCCTTAAAAGTTTAAAATATATATTTTAAACCTTTTAATATATTACTTATATTTGGCTAATTAAAACGAAAATATATTTCAGGATTTATTATAAGCAATTTTAAGTTTTATATATTATTATTTTGGTTTATAAGGTTATATTATTATCGTGCTGGCTTAAAGGGGGTAAAAGATTATGGCATATACAGAATAAAACTTTTAGCCATTTTTTCGGGCGCGTATTATTAATCGCATTTTAATTAAGACCAAATATATATAGGAAGATAAAGATTTTAATTTTATATTAACTTTTCGTAGTTACAAAATAGGTAACGTTAAATTAAAATTATCTTTAAAGTATTCGAATTGAAGATTTTTAAAGATTTATATGGGGATATGCAGAATGAGGCCAAAAAATCACAACTTGATGTCAGGCCCTATTTTTGAGGTTTTGTTATTTCTGTGGAGCTTTTTCTTAAAGAGGTTTAGTCGATACATCTGACCCTTGCAGCTACTTCTTGATCAAAAGCGCTAGCCACGGCTGCGCCGCAGGCGCAGCCACAACCTCAAAAATCGGGCCCGACCTTGGTGAGGTAACGTATATGTAAGGAAGCTATAAATACGTCTAGCGAAAACGAGTCCGATTAATTTGATTTAATTCGATATATTTATATGATAATCTTCTAACTGTGCTTTTTAATATAAATATGTTATAATAAAACGTTAAAAATTATTAATAACGCTTATATAAAATGTTATATTTATTTACTTATAAACAAATTAAAAGTCGAACTTTAAAATGATCACTTGTTAAAAACAAGATAATTAATATATATTAAAGTTAAGTTTAACGATTTACTTAGGTAGCGGAGACCTCTGTATATAAAACTGACTGGAGATATGTTATTGTATATGTTAACAAGACCTTGACCCTCACTTTTACACAGAATTCGGTCGGTCAAGAAGCCCAGGGGCATTGCGGCTAAAAGCACGCACGCAGACCATCGCAAAAACACTCTCCATTTTACAGCAACTTATACGCCAGATTGCGAATGGTTAAGTCTTATGCTCTGAGAGCTCAGTGAAAGAACATTGACGGCATGCTTGGAAATCTGGATGAAGTCATCACATGGCGTATGGGGTATAAAGGCTACCAGTTCAACTGGGGGAGACGTGTCACTGTCAATGAGTCGCCTTTCAGCTATTCGGAGTTCTTCCGAGGAATGGGTGCCCCGTGATAGGATGTTCCCGCAGTCGTGTATAGCCGAATAGCGAACGCAGCAGAGCCAACCATGTCCCTATAGCCGACAGGCGATTTCCCACTTTGGATATCAAGCCGCATCCATGCCCTTACGGGACCCCGTCTTGGGATGCATTCTCAATACATGGCCCAGCCCTGCGTCAATCGCGCGTTAGCAAAACGTCACTCTCGCAGGCAACGTAAAACGGGTCCGCAATGCTGTGTTACGACTCACCCCGCTAGCTGAGATGACCTGTCCCGTGATCCAGGAGCCGTCGCTTCCGGCAATCGCCGCTACGATGTTCGCAATCTCCTCGGCGGTGCCCAGCCGGTTCTCGATCGGCGTCGTGGCCTTCTGCATGTCCACGATCTCCTGGGGGATGTTGCCGAGCATCTCGCTCGGGACCGGGCCAGGGTTGACGCAGTTCACCGTGGTCCCGTTGCCGCCGAGCTCGGCGGCCCAGCTGCGCGTCAGGCCCTCCAGGGCAGCCTTGGAGGAACAGTAGAGGCTGAGGTCCTTGAAGCCGGCGCGGCCGCCCACCGAGCCGATGTTGATGATGCGCCCGTTCGCGTTGAGGTGGGGCAAGACAGCCTGGGTGAGGAGGATCGGCCCGCGAACGTTCAGGTTATAGACGGTTTCGTAGTCTTCAATGCTAATCTCCGAGAGGGGCCTGACTCTCTCGACACCGGCGTTGTTGACAAGGATGTCTATCTTGAGATCACTACCACGCCAGCTGCTAAGATCCGATACTAGTGCTTTAGCGCCATGGACGCTGCTGAGATCAGTCCTGCAAGCATGCACATCAGGCTTGTGTGGAAGCGCTCTAATTTGATCTGCGAGCTTTTGGATAGGGGCGTCGCTGCGCGGAGAGGCGTACACCAGGACGGTCTGTTTTGCGCCTCAGTTAGCCTCGTTTGTCCGGTCGTGGGAGATTCGAGATACGTACTGTGGCCCCCCTCCGCGCGAGCTCAAGAGCAATTGCAGCGCCGAGGCCTCTTGACGCTCCGGTCACCACCGCGACCTTTCTAGCGAGCGGGGGATTGTAGTCTGCCATGCCCAGTATGAATGTCTGAACTTAATCAAGGCTTGACGGGATAGCTCGTGAATGAGCTCCAGAGACTGAACTTAATTTATATCATAGCATCGTAGGTTCTCTTTATAACTAGTTATTAACCCACGTTGTCGATCCATCCGTGATGCTCGCAGAGATGAGACGCAGACATGATTGGCTTCTCTCAAACTGCTACGTCATCGGCGTTCTTCCAAACTCCGATGTTGTGTGGGTTGTATATCCGAAGGAGATGGGAGCTAGCGGCAGGGAATGGATACAACAAGGCGACACGGCACCTCATAGTAGCGCAATTGGCGGGGGGCCAAAATACGACGGAAAACCCCGATGGATCGGTGTTAGCAGATATGCCTACGAAGTAGATGAATGACGGATTTCATATGGCGGAGCATGAGTGAATACTGAGAACAACCCGCCAAGCGCGTCTCTCGATCTGGATATGGTTCAAGGGGGAGCGGTTTCCTTTTCTCATCAAGGGCCACAAGGGCGCAATGCATCAACAGCAAACCATAGCGGTGGAGAAGACGGGGGGGGGGGGGGGGGGGTGG
>QJNU01000650.1:0-40798 GCA_004154915.1 Monosporascus ibericus
TGCTACCCTCTGTATTTAGATAGGACCTCTTAGAGGTCAACCTGATAATAGCTTCTTCTTCAGCCATATATGCTTCAGTGTGTGATGTCAGGGTCTCATATTCCAGCTAATATCTGACTTCGAAGGGAAGATGATAGGAAACGCCGTGGTCACTCCCGAAGCCGTGGTGGATAGCCAGGGCGTCGCCGTCACTCTCAGCATTGGCAGCCATATCCTCGAACTGCTTAACCTTGGACGCAGCATCACAACCTCTCTATCGACTATACTATTAACGAAAGGGAACAGTGGTCAGTGAATTATGCAAATAACAGGACAAATGGGGAAGCATGATAGAGATGGTGGTACGATGGGGAAGTTATGAATAAGAAATGAAAGGAAATACCGGTGCTCCAGGACCTCCTGCCCAACCTCCTCTAAGATAGTCTTGTGCGTAACCGGGTCGGTAATCGGGAATGTCTTCGTACTGCTGCGAATCTTGATAAACTCAGAGGCGCGACTCCTTGCTGCTGCTGCCTGAGTCCCGGCGGCTGTTGGCCGAATCCATGACAGAGCCACCTAGGCCTGCGGCGCCCGCCTGGTCTGCACCAGGACTGCCGCCGACTGTAGGGACACCGTGATGGCGGTGGCGGCGAGGGATTGTTAATAGTGGTTACTTTGGGTGATAGGAAAGAGAAGGCGACAAGATAGATATAGGATCATCCACTGTCTTGCCGGTGTTGTACACATATGTTAAGAACATTGGCGGCGTGAATGGCCGTCGGGTTGTGTGAAATGAGGGTTTATGTTGATAGGAGGTGTCGACCGCGTCCTCCCAGGGGAGACCACTCTTGGCCTTCTATTCCTCTGCCATAAACCGCATAAAGCACTTTTAGGAATCCGGAGGTTACTTCCGGGAAAAGTGGGTCTACCCCTATTCTAGGTAACGAAGTTAGGAAGATTGCTTCCTAACTTTTCATATGCTTCCATTATTTATCCATTGGTTAATAATAATGAATAAATAAATGACTTACAGGCTTAATAATACGGTTGGTCACGCATATAAAAGGCAACATCCCCAGGGCTGTTACCGGAAGTCCATAGCTTTAATATAGCATTAACAGATACACTTCGAGATTTCCCTTATTCCTACTTGTGTCTACCCTGTACCTTTTTACATAAAAATTCTTTCAGGGTAGCCTCACTGCTTCCTACAGGGCACCCTCACCTGTTGTCGCATCACAATTTTAGAACACTTCGACGGATAGGGCTCCGCATCAGGTAGGCCGGCGTTAGTCGACCCGTTATTCCAGAAGTCGACCCGGCCGGTCCCCCTCATCATTAGCCAGTTCCAGGCGGCCCGCACCTTGATGTTCCCGCACGCGCCCAGGTAATCAGAGACCTTGCGACGCAACTTAGACTCGCATGGTGTGGATGAACCCGGTTATGTTGATAGGAGGGGTTCTATCGATAAGGGGGATGTGCGATGTCCCCCACGGGATCTTGATATGATCCCGCATACACTCGTAGACGAAATTGGGTATGCAATTCCCCATCATGCGCGGCTCAAACCAGGAGACAGCAATATATTAATCATACGAGTGGGTTTGGTGATAGGAGGTGTTTGGATCCCTGCTGGGCCTTTTAACCTTTCGTGTAGGTCCTTGGGGAGACGGTGCCTTCTGTTTCGGTGGACCCCGTGACCCGAGTCTCGGTTGAAGACTGGCCTGCTGGATCGTTGCAGGTCCTTGATCCTCTGCGCGAGACGGCAAGGCCGTGGTGCCTTGAGTGTCAGAGGCGGGAGCCGGCATGAGAGGGAAACTTTGCGGAGTAATGGTTCGATAACGAGGTACTGGCTGTTATGCCATAATCGTGATTGTGAAAAAGTATTTAAGGATGCAAATCCTCGCGCCCGCTGCGCTTTGCCCGGCCTTCTCCCCTTTTCCTTCCTTCCTGCCCCTAGCGGGCCAGCGGTGCCAGCCTGGTCGGCACCAGCACCGCCATCGACGGTAAGGGCACCGCGTGACGGTGGCGGCGACGCCGGCGACCTCTTTTAGGAACCCTTTTCGATATCGGTGGTCGTAGGGGGCGAGGTCACGACTGTGAAGCGGTTACAGGAATTGGTTGGGTGATAGGAAAAAGAAAACGGTTGACAGGATGATGGTGACAGGAGGGTGGCGAGAGGAGGGTTATTGTTGACAGGGCATTGTTGGGGATCTCGTGCAATGATGTGCTGTATGATTGCATCAGATGTCCTTCACACTCTCTACGGCGTCGTCCTCAGTTTCCACCGCATCGTCCTCAGTTTCCACCGCATCGTCCTCAGCCTCCACCGCATCGTCCTCGTCACTCTCCTGGGGATCATCCTCATCACTCTCGGCGGCCGAGGGGGCGGTGGCATGGTGAAAGGAAGGTTATTGTTGACAGGAGGGCCCTAATTCTATTCTCTCGGAATTCATCTTGTCAGGACGCCAGCGCCGGTGCGGCCGTCTGCGACGCTCACCGGCAGCATTCGCACCAAGGGCGCCGAAGGTGTCCGGCCAGATCATGTCGCCCGGATCTGAGTTCGCACCACTAAACCGGTCCTCTACCCCCTTGACCTGTGCGACTGCCTCCATCGCTGTCAGGTCCTGTATCCGAGGCAGGCCTGCGGCTGCCTTGGCCATTAGGCTGGCCGTTGCTCTGCGGCATGATGACTGAAGGAAGCCCACCTTAGTGGGGGAGACACCAGAGGTCTGCGATTTCTTGAAGGCTTGGGAACTTCATGTCCCTTCTTAACCCCCCTCTCCTTCTTGGTGGTGGCGACGTCAGGGGTGCTGACCCTCCTGTCCACCACGCCCTGAATGAGCAGAACGTCGTCCTTGGAGATGACTATTGCCTCCTACAGGACGAGGATGGCCTTTCTGAGAGCTTCGTTGGCGGTGGTGACAGAAAAAAATATTGGCGATAGGAAAATTTGTTGGTGATAGGAGACAGTTTGATACTAAGAGCAGAACATCGTCCTTGGCGACGACGCCTGCCTCCTATAAGACGAGAAGGGCCTTCGTGAGCTGCTCTCCTGCAGCGCTGACAACGGCGTTCTCCTAGGCCACCTTGTTCGTCTGGCTGTCGACATGATAAAATGCACAGGAGAATAGAAGAATGAAAGAAATGAGCTTTTTGACCATGAGATTCTGCCATACCGTTAGAAGCTCGACTCGATGTTTTCCTCGAATACGTGGTCATCTGCGTTCGGGTTCAGTCGAGCCATTGTTCGAGCTCGAAATCCGAGCTGCGACCGATGCCTTGTCCAGTCGCTCCGCGACACAGACATCCAACAGATCGCGGGAAGTGTAAGCGCTTACCGTGCGGCAGCGGGCCCTCGTCCTCCAGGTTCACCTGCGTCTCTAGTAGTGACGGGTTGGTGATAGGAGAGGTAATGGTGATAGGAAAAATGTTGCCTATACCAGGCTCTACCTCCATATATCCCATGCCACGCTCCTCGTTGGTGTTGTCCGCGACTGGTTCGTCGTTGATGTTGTCCACTACATCGGTGATAGGAAATAATGTCGTCTTTGGTGACGACTCCCGACCCATACTGGACGAGGAACGCTTCGGTGAGCTGCTCCTCCGCGCCGGCAATGACAGTGCTTTTTGATGCCTCGGAAGAACTGGAAGGCCGGGGTGTCCCCTAGGGCGACGGGGACCACCAGCAGAGTTCACCCCAAAAGCGTCAAGGAGGTCTTGGATGCCACGGGGACTTGAGTTCGCACCACTGAGCGAGCCTCTACCGCCTCCTGCACCGCCACTGCTTGCGTCATCGACTATTTCGGCCGGCTGCAAGGCCTCACGCGAAGCGCTGCAGCCGAGGTCTGAAGCAAGACCGGCAAGATGATAGAAGATTCTAGAGCCAGAAAGGCCAGACTCAAGTGGCCGGCTGTTGCCAACAACCACGAAGGTTTCCGAAACACGCCGTGTGCAGGAATTTCTCGAGGTGGTAGAAGCTGGTCTCTTCATCAATCATCTGGTGACTGACATCCGCAGCGCCATTAGTATTCTCGTTGACAGCCGGTTAGACGCAAACGACGGTTCGTGTGACCATTCGTATGGAAATGTGTTCCATTACCGTTCCCAGTAGGATAGATCAAAGGCGTGGTCTCATTGATCGGGCTGACAGTACTTTTCGACCTTGACAGCCCGCCCTTTTGCTTGGTGACCAGCGAACGGGGCATTGGTGATAGGAAATGCGAGGGCGTAGCCAGCATGGCAGCTTTTATCGAGGCGTGGGCCGAGCGAACCAGAGCCCCATCGACGGGGACCTAGATGGCGCGATGGCCAACATCGTACTCCCAGGGATTGGAAGAGGGCGTATCCTTCCCGGCAGTGCTCGCCTTTGTTGTACTCGCTATGGATAAAGATGACAATATTGAGGCTGTAGTTAAGGTGGCGCCAGACTTTCGTGACCTTCAGGTGGATGGTGAACTTGGCCTTGTCCTTGCATTCGCTGTACTGGCTGCTTGTCTTGCAGCCACCTGCGTTGTCAGCGGCAGGAACATCCGGATCGGCGTACTCCGTCCCTGTATGCCCTTGGACACGGATCGTAACGTCGACAGCTGCTTTCTCTGGTGCCGTTTCTTTTGTTTTGCAGCATCGCGGCCCTTTACTCGGCCGTTTCTCGCCCCCCCCCCGCCCCTACCTCTTGTCTGTAAACGGAGTTGACAAGAAATCCCAATTCTCAAATTGGGCCTGGGCCACGTCTCCATTCTTGGGCTTAGGGTTCTTGGACTTTGTTCTATGATGCGTTAGCGTCGCCTCATCTGAAGAGGTGACTCCAGAGACGAGGTCGAGGTGGAGTTTTCAAGACCTTTCTCTTGGGGCTGCTCCCCAGGGGTTTGGTGACAGGAACGGTTTGGTGATAGGAAAAGATCAGTATAGGAGGACAGCAGCTGTCAACCTTATACTCCATGAATCCAGCGGTTGCTGCGCTGATCGTGTCAGCTACATGGCTAAAAATTTACGGAGGTCGGATAGGCCACTTACTAGTTCACAATATAGGTGCGTGTGATGTCGTGCTCAAGGCGAGGGCGAACAGAACCTCTCCCACGGTCTCGGCAAGTATTTCAGGGGCCGTCTCTTACCCCAGTATGCTCCCAGATATTGACGGCCGGAAGACGGCCAAGACCCGGTAAATGAAATCGATCACGTAGAGTGAGCATCTGCAGCACTTGCGACGAACAGTGTTACGACCGACGGAAGTACAGAGGCACAAACGGTCAAGGGCATGCCCATCTTGGCACAAGTATTGGGGGCACTGATGGTAGGTGGGAGGAGGAGTTTGGTGACAGGAAATTTTGGCCCATGGGAGGACAGCAGAATGAGAGCTGCGGCCTCCATTCTTGAGCCACTTCTTGACTTTGGTTGTAGTTGTTTTTGTACGGATGGTTTAAAGGCTTTGTTGCCCATTCGAGAAGGCTCTGACCATTATAGGTAGCCTGTATACTGGCCCCGTAGGCGGCGGTTCTCTGCAGACATGGGAGGCCCCTCGTCCTCCCACTCGATGGCGGGCTTTGGCTGCTCGGTACAGCCACGAAGCTTGCCACACTTCTTCGCCGGGGACGCCGGTGCGGACAAGCAGGATGTCGTCCTTGGTAACAAGGGAGGCGCCTACAGGAGGAATAGGTGGTTAGTGAGCTATTCCTCAGCCGCACTGAGACTGAAGATGTGGCAGCTGATTGTCCTCCTTTTCTTTCCCTTTCTCTCTCTCTCTATCTTTCCTTTATTTTCCTTTATTTTCCTTTATTTTCCTTTATTTTCCTTTATTTTCCTTTATTTTCCTTTATTTTCCTTTATTTTCCTTTATTTTCCTTTATTGTTACTTTTTGTTCTCTTCTTCTTGTCTTTGGGCACAAGGTGGCGAGGAACATTAATAGATGCGTATAGCTCTCACAAGCGCCAGGGAATTTGTATGGTATAGGTGTGTGGAGTTGTGGAAAGAAGGTTAAGAGGGGCGGGTCAGGCTATATTCTCCTGTGGTTGCTCTCCCTCAGACTCGGCCTGACTCCCTTCACCAGCTGACTGCCCTTACCACTGGGAAGCTCCGGCTACGACTAGGCGCCGGACATCCCCGCCCTAGCTCTAGCTGAGGGGTTATGTACGGAGTTAGTGGAATCTTAGTAGGTTCCATTCAGGGTCGAGGAATGGCTCCTCGTAGTGGACGATCATCGTAATCTTCAGGGCCCCATCGGTGGGGTTCTGGTTGGCTTGGATCAGGCTCGGGTTTCAAGGGCGGCCACAACGCCGAAGTCCCTGTGGTCGGTAATAGGAAATTTTTTGGTGACAGGAGTGGATCGTCAGCATCCTTGGTGGCGCTGTCGACTGAGACACGCTTCTTGCGGTAAACTTCGATGCCTGGAGCTATGCTCCTGGTGAGCAAGTGATCCTCTTTGCCTGTGCTAGCGAAGACACCTCCATGGCGACGGGCTTCCTATAACGGGAGAGTTAGCGGCAGGTAGGAATCAGAGAGGTACTGCGTTAGTAACTTACGGCCACGACCTCGGCACTACCCTTGGCGCCGCCACCAGGTTTGCCTTCCCTTCAGCCTCTAGTGCTCCTCCAGGGTCACCGCGAGCAGGGCTACCGGACCGGCGCATCAGGTTTAAGTGTCTCCTGTTCTTCGTGGTGCTGCCCTTGTTTTTTTGGGGGGGGGATTGTGAAACTCTGCGGTTGTGGTGTTGATTACTTCGATATGGTAATCTCCATGCCTTGGGCAAACCCATTCCCACGACGCATTGCCGGAGTGTGGTAGGGTCGGCTGATATGCTGTCTATCTCTCGATATCACTGTGTTGATACCGGGAGATGGACGGTATGTATCAGATGGCCCTGCCTTTACAAGCTTCGTTCTCGCATCCTTGATCGAGTTAGATGCTTGAAATAAACCCAGGGATCCGATGCCAAGCATCTTGGTGATAGGAAAGAAAAATGGTGACTGGAAAAAGATAAAAACCAAGGAGGCATTCGCAAGGCTAGCGAGGCCGTTGCTGACCCCGATGAACTCCTCCAGCTGACTGTGGTACACCTCATACTAATCCTTTGGGGCATTCAGCACGTCCTGGACCTGCAATATCTGCAGACGCAGTTCACTCTTGCGGGGATTGTCGCCTGTGTCCTTGGGTTGTTTGCGAATTGCTTTATCACCAACCTGGACGCCAAACTGCAGAACAAGGGGGAAGAGGACCACCCTTGCGGGGATGGTCGCTCGTGTTCTTGGGTTGGTGGTGAATTGTGGCTTCGGCGGCAGATTCCTCACCCAGATACGGAACGTGCCGTCGTTCCCTACCCGCAGAGGCGTCTTGTGTCTTGGTGACAGGAAAAAACCCAAGGAGGGATAGGTGGTGATAGGAAAGAGAAAGGGAAAGGAAGCCTGGAAAGGAGCAAGCAGTGCCTGTAGACGGGACTTCGGAAGTCTACAGAGACACGGAGTTGAACTGAATTCTGGTGTAGTGTTCTGTATGATGAGGTCGTCTGGACGTGTTATGGGGAGAGTGGTAACTGACCGAGAGGATTGGTAACTGCTCGACGAGCCGTCACTGGTTTGTATGATGTGGTTGGTGGACAGGAATTGTGAAGAGCAGTGTTGACCGACTCCTCGATGAAGCTGGCGTTATGGCGGGCTGCCTTGGTAGCCCAGCTTAGATCATAGATTTCATGTCGTTGTCGTATGTGAAGACACGGGGTATGTTCCCAATGGGGTGCTATGTAAGTTCCTGGCGGGCTCCCAGATGTTCTCCAGGTGCTTCACGGGCTCCCAAGTAACTGCTCAGCGTCCTGATCGTCTGGTAGTGGCCGTCCCTGGCAACGACAACGACGTCCCATTACTGAACAGGAGCCTGTGAGGCGGCATCATTCATCTAAGTCCGGGTCTGGACCATGCTGTTTTTGGCCTGTAATGGTCACTAGGTTAGCTTTGCCCATTCGAAAACTGGTCCTTGCTTGGCTATGTTACCTTCGTTCCAACTGTCAAGTAATATAATGACAAGCTCGTTGATGGACTGCTTCCATATGTACCCTCGAGATAGCCGTAAGTTAGGCTGTGTAGAGTAGGCCTGGGGGAGGTTGGCGACAGGAAAGGATGTCGAGAGTCTATAACACCATAAACTAAGCATAGAACTTTAGTAGTTGTCCTTACTTGACAACCACAGTAGACTTACTAGTCATTTGGTTCTAGTCAAAGCGCATGTGTCCTACTCGGAGGATCTATAGCCTCTAGTCTATATTGTTCATAGAGTCAGCATAAATATAGTTGAAGGTACATACGACCGAGGCGGGAATGGGTAATGACATAGATGTTTGGGATGCGAGTCAAGGATATATATTCGCGGGCGAGATGGGAACGGGGGACAATATAGACATACAAGATAAAAATCGACCGAGGAAATTGTCAGTGATGCTTACCTCTTCCGTTGGGCACCGCAGGCGTCCGTAGGCATGACAGGCGTCGAATGACTGTCCATAGAGCCAAGTATCTTCCGCCAGTTTTGGATGTATATGGGATGAATGGGCTCTAGCAGAGGTATACTTGAAAGACTATTAGCCGAAATACAGGAACGGTAGTAAGCAATAAGTCTCCGTGATTCGATAGGAAAAGAGCAAAGGTACAGAGTGGGCTGGTCTTCGATAACCTCTGAATTAGCCGTATCACTGGTGGGCCGTTCAATGTCACTGTGTGACGCTTCCGACCTCGCAAAGAATCCATGATCTCGTTTGGTATTCCGTTCAAGAGTAATGATGAGCTTTGAGTCTATAGCGTTCGGGAATGTAGTGTTTGGTATGGAATGGAAGAGAGATGTAGAATCGAGGAGTAAGAGAGGCACGGGGGATAAATATTACCATCTCTCGGATCTCTTCGCCGAGGTTGAAGCGATCCGGAAGACGGAAAAGGCGCGAATAATAGAAGAGGCGGGTTTCATGGAATGTTCCCCTTTTTGGATATTACAAAAAGGTAGAGGCGACCTGAGAGATGGAAAGACGCAGGTCATAGAAAAGACACGGGACATGGAAGAGACACTGGTGACGGAAGAGACGCTGGAGATGGGAAAGACGCAAGTGATGGAAAAGACTGGGGACATGGAAGAGGCGTGGGGTGATAGATCTCTTCCATCTCTCGGATCTCTCAACAAGATAGAAGCGATTTGGGAAGCAGAAAAGGTGCGAGTGATGGAAAAGGCGGGGTGGATGTACCTCTTCCACCTCCAGGATTGATTCGAAAATATAGAAGTGATCTAGAAGATGGAGGAAGTGCTAGTGATGGAGGAGGTATGGGTAACGGATCTCTTCCATGTCTCGGATATCTTCGAAGAAGTAGAAGAGATCTAGGAGATGAAGGAGATGCTGGTGATGGAGGAGACGCTGGAGATGGGAAAGGCACTGGATATGGAAAAGGCGCGGGTGGTAGAACTCTGTCATCTCTTGGCTCTTCCAAGAGGTGGCAGCGATCTGGGAGATGGAAGAGACCTGGGAGATGGAAGAGACCCGGGAGATGAAGACTACCTTACATGTATGGGTGAAAGAAGATGGAAAAAAGAAATAGAAGAGCGAGAAGAGAGTTCTGTGAGGAGAGACACGGAGGAGATCCAACAGGTGGAGCAGAGGTGTGGAAGAGAGAGGTGGAGGGAACGAGAGAGAAAGATGGAGAAGAGATGTCCTAAGATGGAGGCCGACTTACATTGCGTGTAGATGAAGAAAGAAATAGAAATTCAGGTGGATGCGGAAGGATATGAGACGGGTATATATATCGATCTAGCCGGAGTCCGAGGTCGGGGTATAGCCGTCGAAGAAAGAAACAAGAAGGAGCCCGCGTCGTTTCTCACGTCTATGCCGCAAAGAAGTCGTAGAAATCCGAGGTGGATGTGAAAGAGAGAAGCGAGGTGATATACGGCGTATATGCTGCGACCCAGCGGTGCGAGGCCGAAACGCAAACCGCGTGGCTCGTAGATGCCTCCATCGCCGAAGCTGTCGCATCCAGCGTCGACGATGTTTGCTCAGGGGTCGGCGTCGTTTGCTGGAGTGACCCACCGTACTGTCGTTAGCCTTATCAGGAGACCCCACCGAGGCGGCAGCCTTGCTCCTGTGCAGTGGACGACACTGTCCGTACTTGGTAGAAGGGCTTACATATACTATCAATTCCTGGCAACGTTCTATCCGTGTTCGGTATCAGGGGCTTATGGCCGTTGCTAGTCTCAGCCACATTCGTTCCGTCTAGGCGCTGCCAGTGCCGTGCTTAGTATTCGGTACGTATAAGTTTCCCAGTGATGTTCTCTCTATAATTCGGTACTCACTTAGCCTATTACCTTGTCAAGAGAGCCCCGCGGGTCCCTTGGTGACTCCCCCTCGGTGACTCCCCCTCGGTGACTCCCCCGCCGCCGGCCACCCCTTGGCGGGGTTCCTTCCGTCCAGACGTCGACACTGTCCGTGCTCAGCGCGTATCAGGGGCTTATCGCTGTTTGCGAATTTAGGACAAACTTGCCGGGCAAGCGTGGTTATCATCCGTGTCTTGAACATGTTGCGGTGGGCAATGTCGTTGCCAGCGTTGGGAGTGTGATAATGCGGAGACGCGGCTATGCTGTAGCTAAGGGGAACCAAGGACTCATAACACTCTTAAAGTACCAAGAGAAAGCAGACAGACTTATGACATATACTAGAGAATCGCAGCGTCTTCAGAACTCAAGGCATTCAGTCTTGGGTGCTTATGTTCTACATACCATTTGTCTATCTGGCATCAAGATACTAGCCGAGCTGGTTATTAACTCCTTGATCTGTTTATGATTATAGGGGTTGGATACGCGGAGAAGTCACTGTAGTCGAAGACGCCCTTAATCAGTCGGTAAAAGTATCATTTCAAATATTAATTTGATAAAAAGTGCGAGTCATGAGTGTCTATGTTAGAAAAGAGGCTTATGATAGACTTGGTAGAATAGGGATCTAGGCCCCTAGAAACTAGTGTCTGGCAAGTGTTTTGAGGCTATAAGCCACCACAGTTGAAAAGTTCTCAGTGAAAGGGAATGGATGGACAGCATACTGCGAAGAATACAGCCGCAAAGGGACCATGGTAACGGAGTTATAAGCGCCGACGGCGGACGGCAACGACGAGACTGGACCTTGCACGGAGCGGCGGCGACAGGCAGGTGGGGCAACGACAGGCTGGGGCAACGACGGTAGGTAGGAGTACCAGGGGAAGAGAACGGTGGTAGTGTAGCAACATGATACAAAGGGAATGATACCAAGTAATCAGACGTAGAGGTTGAGTAGAACATTAGACCATCGTTAGAAAGGGAGCGGATTGGGACAATAGAGAGGATAAGTTGTTCGTGAGCTGGTTAACTGAGGAAGAAAGCGGCTTAAAGCATACTATTCTGCTGTATGTCAAGACAATGATTCTACAGGACAATTTGGCAAGCAGACAGGCGACAGGCATTCGGTAATAGGTTAGTAGCCTACGAACCAAGTGGTTAACCACTTATCGAGGGCTGTATCAACGACTATAGAGAAGCAGAAACGGCACCTGGTATTCATCTGACAAAGCAAGTCTAGTTCCTTGGACGATGTTTGGAGTCTGGGTGTATCGAGTAGGCACGTTGGGGGGAGGATTCCGTTATTGTTATGATTACTGGGTCAATAGGCAGTGTGAATTGAACACGTAGAGTCTTATAACAAAACTGTGATAGCTAGGCTCGGTGGTGCACTGTCTGCTATACTCAACGTCCATCCAACTAACGGTTCCACAGATTATGCGATGTGCGGCTCCGGAACAATGAGAATAAATACTTGTAGGTTACGTACCTTAAGACTATAGCTTGGTTGCAATAGCGACGTTTCTTTGGCGACAGGTCATTCGTAGGGGACGTTAAGGGGTAGCCCCTTAATGACGAGTAGTCACGTGTTCTACTTGAGCTATTTTATTCTGAGTCGCTGGCCGGTACCATCACCAACCACTCCTCCCACATGAACTCCGAGTAGTGCAACACTGCCTTTTCGGTACTCTTTCTCCTGTTTAGTTTGGTCGACGAGTTGAATTGCAAGTTGGAAATACGGAATATTGAACACCCCAATTGGGTTCATTCCAGTCTCTCCTAGTTCAATGAATACGCATCTGAGTGGCTGGAAGGCCGGGACCACAGTCTTCCATAAAGAGCTCCATTAACTATAATGAGTAGGGCTTGATGGAGTTTATGCCTTTCTTCTCAGCCTTGAACTGGCCTGGTTCAGAAGGAATGGCGTCGTCTTGAGTGTTACGATATTCATTGGATAGGGGCTAGGTACCTTCAGCTCTGAACGGGGTTACTACGGGGGACCAATTGATGGCAGGATTACAAGCTTTATCGATAAGGAGCTTGGATCGCAACCCCAGATTATGTAATACCTTCTACCCTCTGAACCTCCGTCATTAACAACTTTATTCGCAGAAGTTACGGACTCTTCAAGATTCAATTGCGCAAAGAAATTGGCGAAGAAATTTGCGAAGAAATTTCCCCTTGATATCCAAGGCCATTCAATACTGTTAGCGGTTAATATCGCCGCCTAGCTCCCGAAGATGGCTTCGTCAAGACTCGGAACATGGCTCAAGATGGCCGTTGTGTAAGCCAATGCCCTTTCCCCACTGTCCCGCTCTCTGGTAGCGTCGCATAGCATCGCATCGATTCCGACGAAATGGAAAAGGAAACAAAGCAAACGGACGAACAAACAAGCCAAGGGTCCGACTGGCTGACCATCTACGTTTTACTTCACAGCGGCACTGTGGTCTGCGTGGGCGGCCCGGCATTAACCCTCTGGCTGCAGCCGACGGACGAGGAGCTGTTCAAGCGGTACAACCCGGAGCTGCAGAAGAAGAGCCTCGAGCGGCGGTACGAGAAGCAGAAGGACTTCGACGACTTCGTCACCCAGCTCAAGGAGTACTCGAAATCAGACAAGCCCAGTATGACAACACTCTGTCCCCGTCTTCCTCCTTCGCCCCCCGCGATTTTATCTCTGAGAGCGGTGGGGCTAACGGAGATCTCTCAATCTAGTATGGATCGTACAGGAGGAGGCCGCGCGGAAGGCTAAGGAGGAGAAGCTGCGTGAGGACTTCCTCGGTGCCGAGGAGAAGAAGAGAAGACAGGAGGCTCTGCGGAAAGAGATGGGTTTATAAGTACCACTAGGCTGAAGAGGACGAACTAGCTTCTGTATATGTATCATTAATGTATATCTAGCCGACGCGCAACGCCCACGTAGTGGATCCCCGGTAGCATGAAAAGGCGTTTGGGGGAAATCCTTTTGGTTATTAGATGTTAATCGAACCAGGCTACTCTTGACTTCTCGGAACGGGTTTACTAATGGTTCGTGCATGAATTTTCTTTTTTTACTACCCAGTATTGCTCTCTTGAAGTTTGGCTATATACGCGGCAAGCAGGGCCGTGATCTGCTTCCAACGTTGGACAAGAACAGCTCGCTGCTCTGGCTCACCAACTTTGGAGTTCTCAACCTCGCAGCCCATTTCCTCGGCTTTCCCCTTATACTCGCTCAATATCTCGAGAAGCAACGCATCTACGTCCTTCTGGCTCGCCGTCCCGTCATCAGCTCCATCAACGAACCGCCTCCACTCCCCGACTTTGCAGCACAGCAGCCTGACGGCAACCTGCGTCCTATGACACACCGTATCCCGATCCAGGACGTACTTGCCGAGGAATCCGACCTCGTCCAACCTCTCCCTCTGCTGCGCGCTCAACCGCGGGAGCACGACGTCGTCGAGCCCGACCTCGTCCCAGCGATTCTCGTCCATGGTGAACCCGTACTCGACAAGTAGGAAGTCGCCGCTGTGGGCGCCGTAGCAGATCCGGACCTCATCGCCGGACGCGTACGCCCGTTGGGCCGTGACGGTGAAGCCCGCGCCGTCAAACGCCACGCCACACCCCTCGTCGCCATGGTTGAACAGGTCCGCTACCGGCTGCTGGCACAGGCAGTTGTCCGTGTCGGTGGGTTTAACCTTGCGCCGCAGCCGCGCGTTCACGTAGTAGAAGGTGCGCGTGTTGACGAGCAACCACGCGTGCCGGTAGGCCTCCGCCCCCAGGTCCGGGTACGCGGCCGATACAGCCTCCCAGTCGCACCTCAGCTTCGCCTGCTGCTTCGCGAGGACCGTGCGAGCGGGCCCCGGGAGCCGCGCCTGCAGCTCCGCCGGCCAGTGCAGTGGGGTCGTTACAAAATCCGCCGGCGTCGGGCACACCGCCATCCATGGAGTGTACTTGGATGACTTGTCCAGCGCCAGGTCCGCAGCCAGCAGGCCTTGCACGGAGATGTTGCGCGGGAGCTTCCGGACGATGGGCCGCGGCACCGTGTCCGTTGTCCGCAGACAGGCGGTAGGTATCTCGAGGAGGACCTCCCCGGGCTGTTATGGTATGTTAGCTGAGTAGCGTTAGTAGTGGAGGCGGAATTCCACCGACTATGATCTGATGGGTCGCGACGATGCCAACACCGCGGCCGGGCATACGGGCCGGCTTGATGCAATTGATTTCCACGCCCTTTGCCGTCGCCCAGTTCAGAAGCTCTTCGAGAGGGTCCATGGCGATTAGTTAATGAGAGCGTCCAGTTACCAGTTAAGGTAATTAATAGGAGGGGTCCGGCGAATTAGAAAGAGCGGAGGGTTCAGTTACATGGCTCTACTCTGGGTGATTTCAGAAGCTCCATAATGAAGATTAAAGCGCTCATGGTGTCGACTGCTTTCATGACATAGTTATTGAAACACTGGGCGAGTGCAACACGGATATGAGGAAGTAGGGCGTAGGGATGTTAGGGGCTGGAAAAGATTCCCAAGATTACTTATCTTATCGCCAGAAGAACACTGTACTTATGTTCATATTTAGACTTGGTTTACAATCTACTGTTCACAAGGGATCCCCCAATTTCCCACCTTCAAGAATGTCTCTTATTTTACATTGGTTTATTTAACTTCTCCATAAGTCGTATGATGCTGTTCGTTTAAGTAATCCACCTTATAGGCTCCCTTGCGCGTAGTCCTAGCGCAAAGTACTTACCTTCTACAGGAACGACACTAGGTACTAAATATCTTGAACTTGAACTATCAGCTTGGCATACCCGAATATTCCAGTCCCAAGGAATTTTATAACAGTCAAAAGCATAATGGGACTCGTTGGTTTATACTGCGAGCCGCGGTCATAAACCCGAGAACAGTGGACTTCTCTGAGTCCCTTTTACATAACCTTCTTTAAATCCGGTGCTTAAAGCCGAAGGCTACACTGATAAGCCATCAGAAACACCCCGCCATGCACCAATCGATGGTGATAACAACCATAAAGGTGGACGTCATATACTGTAGAACGGAACCACCATATGCCGGCCTACCTTATATGTAATCCTTCCGCCCATCCTACGAAATATCTTCCTTTTCCGGCCCTCAATACGAACTGTATTTCGTATTTCTATACCGATCAAGAACAGACTGGCGTGCCGATTTCCTTACAACCGAGCCTGCAGATAGCCCGCGACCACCATGACGCCCGAGGAGATCCGGGAGCTGTATCACAGCGGCGAGCTCCAATTAGACGACGACGTACATGATCCCGACTACGAGCTTGACGAAGACGATATGCACCTTGACATATTTGACGAAGAGGACGATTTCCATGGTAATGACCATCAGCTGAACAGGTGTAACTGATAGGCCTACTAATGCTAGGATTGCGCAGATGCCGAGTTCACTGGTGAAGATGAGGACGAGGACGAAGAATATCACGGTATAGCGTGGAATTCCGGCAGTCGTCATGCTGATACGCAACTGACACGCCAGAAACAGATGCCGAAGAGGAGGACGAGGATGATGACGATGATGACGGAAATCAAGCAGGAGCTTCACACGAGGGCGAACGAGCGGAGGTACAGCAACGCCTAATAAGCTTGATAACTAGTTAGTTCGCGGTAACGTGCTTACTGCTTCTCTGATTTGCTGACATTCAACATATATAGCACGTCGTCCGGGACTGTTGTCGCAACGCCAAGTCTTAGAGTACCTCCGTAGATCGAATCTCGGACACTTGATATTCGACGAAGAGGATGATGAGGAGCTCGCCTGGGGTCCGAGAAGACGGCGGCGGCCAGTGGACCCGAATCGGTTTCCAAAAGTGCCAAGCGAGAAAGGCACCGAACTCATGAACTCGGGGACCTTCGGCGCAAGTGAAATTCGCACAACGATCCGGTCAAAGAAACGCCTGGCGCGGAGGATATTAGACCGTGAGCTAGGCCTCGGAAATAGAGCAGACCACCGTGTTAATCAAGGCATGATGGCCCAAGTACGGTGCTGCCATGACCCTGCTACCGCCCCATTACCTTGGCTGACACCTTATAGTCCGTAATCCCTACTACCGACGCTGAGATGATCATCCACTACGACGAGCCCGTATATTCTGGGCAATTCTCCGACGACGGGAACTTCTTCTATGCCTGCGTTAAGGACTTTAAAGTACGGATGTACGACACCTCCAGCCCATACAACTGGCGGCATTACAAGACGGTAGCATATCCAGGCGGGGCCTGGACATTGACCGACGCAACCTTGAGTCCCGATAACAGGTGGCTGGCCTACACCTCAATTACAAGTCAAGTCTGCCTGGCGCCAACAGACCCGAACGATACAGGAGATCCTTATACGCTGAATCTGGGGGCGGGGCGCGTAACCGACGGAGGGTGGCCCAGTCGGCTGGGCATTTTCTCGATTCGGTTCTCAGGCGATGGTCGGGAACTGGTGGCGGGAACGACCCAGAACTCGATAGTAGTCTACGATATCGAATCCCGGAGGGTATTGCATTCCGTTACTGGACATGAAGACGACGTCAACGCTGTGTGCTTCGCGGACAAGTCGTCCCCACACATCCTGTACTCCGGCAGCGACGACACAACGATCAAGGTCTGGGACCGGCGGAGCATGGGGGATGGACGGGAGGCGGGCGCGTTCGTCGGCCACATCGAGGGCCTGACGTACCTCGACAGCAAGGGGGACGGGCGGTACATCCTCAGCAACGGGAAGGACCAGAGCATGAAACTTTGGGACCTGCACATGATGTACACGACGGCCAGGTTCGAGGAGCTGAACCCGCGCCAGCACACGTCGATGAGCGAATTTGACTATCGCTGGGGCCAGTACGACGACCGCGACTGGTTCCAGCACCCGGATGACAACTCGGTGGTTACGTTCCGGGGTCACTCTGTCCTCGGCACGCTGATCCGCTGCCACTTCTCCCCCCCCAGCTGCACCGACTCGCGCTATGTGTACACGGGCAGCGCCGATGGCAAGGTCTGGGTGTACAACATGGACGCCACGGTGGCGCGCGTCATCGACGTGCAGAAGACGTCGCAGAGCGTCCGCGCGCTGCCCGTCAGGTACCGCCAGTTCTACTCCCGGCGCTTGTTCCGCGGCTGGTCCACGTGCGTCCGGGACGCAAGCTGGCACCCCAACACGCCCTTTATCGCCGGTAAGTGCCTAAGAGGCTGACGCCAAATGGTGATCATCAGATATGTGTGTACCTTGGAGTCAGTGGGGGCTAATTATCATCATCCTCATCGTTATATAGCATCTTCGCTCAACGGCTGGGACCACGCGCTCGGCACCGTCACGGTGCACTCGTACAACGAGTCCTCGGCCGACGAGGGCGAGCCACGCATGGCCGCCGGCTACGACGAGAAGCTGAAGGCTGTCAGCCCGCACTCCTCGGGCAACGACGACAGCTCGGACGAGGGCCAGGACGATGACGACGAAGGGGAAGAGAATGAGGCGGCCTGGGGAAATTGGGCTATCTAGGCGACGCTCGACTTGTGGGCGTACTGCGGTTGGGGAGGCCCCCTGGGCGATGGCGGTGGATGGTGTTGATGATAACGATACATAGCCTACATCTAGTCGCTCTGTAGAGCGCCTTGTGACATGTGACGAATGCACAGGACTTCCTTGGCTGACGGTTGGTTAGTTAGATATTGTTTGGTCAGAGCGCCGAGCGGTTGGCGCCGGGAATGGCTTTCAACAAGACGGATTGGCTCTGGATAAACAGGCGTCCATCCAGTCATTCATTAGACTAGTATCAGAATTGTTTTTGTACATAGGGTATGATATGGAAATCCCCGGGTGGATATTGGTCTCCTATCCGCCCCCGAGACATCGTACCCCGTTTAGTTTTGACCCAAGGCGAGTCCCTCCCGCCCTCCACATCCACGGCCAGGCCGTATAAGCCTTCTTGCTGTCCGTATGCTCTGTTCGGTGCTATGAAACTCATCCATGTCGTTGGCATTGACACCCTTCTTCCTCGTTGGTCACGCCGCCTTACTTCCCGCCATCCTTCTCTCGCCGCCATCCATTGTCGATCGAACTCCCAGAACTCCCCCTCCTCGAGGTACTGTACAGGCAGACTGGTTGATTACGCGCCTCCGACTAAGATATTGTTGACGGGGATGTGGACTATGGTGGCGAACAGGCACATGTGTGTTAGTTAAAAAGGCTCTCTTTTATTCATCGAGCATGTTGTATGGCTGGGACCGCCCATGGGTGTGCTCGGCTCGACTCGGTGAGAAAATGAGAGAATGACAGGAGAACAAAGACGACGGACACGTACTCAGCTTCACGAGGTACCCCGTCGCGCCCATGATCAGGAAGCCCACGCCGACAGCCTGGCACACCTTTGTGAATTCCTTCTTGTCGGCTGTTGATAATCATGAGTCAACATAGCTGCCCATGTGTCCGAATCAAGGGAACTAGGACTCGCGCTGGGAAGGGTAAGGAGGAAGGGGAACTGACGCTTCGTGCACCGGTTGATGAACTGGCTGCCGTCCCGGATGAAGTCCTTGGGCACGTCGAGGATCTGGTCGGCCATGGCTGTTTTTTTTTGTTTGTTTGTTCTGAAGTCGAGAGTAGATGGATATGGGCGACGTGTAGCTCTGTAGAATGTAACGTAGACGTTGGAAGATTATGTGGATGTCGATATGTAGGTCGGCGAATATATTGGACAGACAAATAGATACGGCCAGATTGCCTCACACAAAAAAGCGCCTCCAGACACCCCAGGTTAACACGGCCCGGCTTGGCACGACTGGAGCGTAAGCCACGCCTCGGAGCAGCCACAGACAGCCTAGAACAGCACTGGGAAATAGTGGGTTTAAGGGGCCAAGCTCTAACGTACAGTACAGTAGGCTCATGGCACCTGAGAGCACTAAGCCGCAAACCCCCAGATAAGTGAGATTAGCAGATTAGGTCGATAACATACATCGTGGTTGCACCTGAGCTAGTGGCACGCTAACCGAGCTCAGCGGCTGTCTAGCTATTCTAAGCTAGAGAGTATCATGGGAAAACGGGATGCGTCGTCTGGTGCTCCGTGCTCGTGCACTTTCACTTTCACTTCGCATCGCGGAAGAAGCACCTCACCTTATTCATTCATCCATTCCTCATCTCCATCCCAACCAACGTTAGAGCTACCTCTCCGTTCCCTTTCGTTTTAATCTCGATCCCGGTATCGAACAAACCCTCTTGAACACTTCATCCATCGATTTGTAGTTGGGCTACCTCATACTTCGGGGACGATACATCTCATCCAATCTTAGACCGGCTTGTCTTTACCACGTTCCTCGGCTTGAATTTGTCCATAGTAATAGGCATTTCTCGTCATCCCCCACCCACATTTTCCCATTGCAGCATCGTAGTCGAAGAAACCCCGAGGCCCTCTGTTGAGTAAGACTGTGCGAGAGCTGCTTGGTTTCGAGGATAACCTGTCCCCGATTCCACTAACCTCGGAGCATCTAATGCTTCATCGCAATTCGTACCAGATGTTCTGAGTCGTTCGTTCTCGGGATCTTCTAGCTGCCTGTACCTATCCAGCTCTACTGCTTCGTCTGTCAAGGAATATCGCGGCGGGGAGCAAAAGAAGCACACGAGATCGCAAGCACAGAGCTTCGTCTTGGAAATCATCTATTCGAGAGGAGGAATTCATAAAAGATCAGTCCAGTCCCAGTCCACGGGAACCATCTTGTCATTAGAGGCTTGGAGTGTACGTATACGCTGCTTCCTGTATCTTTTCTCTTCTGCGTCGTCTCTTTCTCCCCCTCGTGCACATGTTGAGGCATCGTGCCACGTAACTTGCGTTGGCTGATATGGAGCGGAAAAGGCTACAGGCAACTCACTGTATTTACTCTAAATACACCCTCATTTGACAATCCAGCCTCTCCATACCGAATTCACATTTGACATCACCTCCTCTTCATAATGGCCGAGGAAGACTTTGATATTGACATCTACGGCGATACCGGCGCCGAGGGCGACTCGAGACAAGAAGATGCGAATGTCCAGGCATATGAGAGCAACTCGGCGATTACCGTAGCAAATGGCTCTAATAACTCCACGAACCACTCAAATAACCAGACCAACTACGAGGCAGAGGCCAAGGACAACCAACAACAAGCAGGTTCTCACGAAAGCAGCAACACTCCGACGCAGGCACATCAGCAGGGTGTGAAGCGAAAGGAAGGACCTGACGACCGCCCAATCGACCACAATGCCACGAACTGTCTCCTGATTTCTGACCTTAGCTGGTGGGTGACGGATGATGACATTCGAAGCTGGGCTAGACAGGCCTCGTGCGAGGATGAGCTTAAGGACATCACCTTCAGCGAGCACAAGGTCAACGGGAAGAGCAAGGGGTAGGCGACCTATCCATCTCAAAGAACAGACACAAAGAAGATTGCTGACATATCGTACTTGGTTACAGTCAAGCCTATGTAGAGTTAACGTCCCAGCAAGCAGCCACGGCTATTAAGCATGCCGCTGAGTCTTCCGATCCGGCTCAGCCGGGCGGCAAGAAGCCCACCATCATCTATTCTACCCCGAACAACAACCCGTTCCGAACTCTTCCCAAGGATGGCCCGACCCGAGCCAACAAGGACCAAGGCGCTCGAGGAGGCGCCATGTCTGGCGGTTACAACGACCGCGGTGGCTCAGGAGGCAACTTCGGTGGTTACAACAGAGGGCGTGGCGGCTTCAACGGTCCCAGGGGCGGCTTTAACCGTAACTTTTCCGGCGGCAACATGAACGCCGGTTACAGCAACCCTATGGGAGGTGGTGGCTTCCCGATGGGCGGCGGTAACTTTGGTGGTTACAACAATCCCCGCGGCGGCGGCATGATGGGCAGAGGCATGCACGGGAGTGCTAACAACATGCGCGGCGGACGCGGAGGCATGAATCCTGGAATGAGCAACCCTATGATGGGCGGCATGATGCCAGGCATGGGAGGCATGGGCATGCCGATGGGAGGAGGTATGCCTATGGCTGGATTCCCAGCAGCCGTTCCCAACTACTTCAACTTTGGCGGCAACCAACAGGCAGACTGGAGCCAGAACCCGCACGGCGCTAAGAGACCCCGGGGAGAATAGAATATCTCTAAGTCTCCATCGTCGCGCATCTGACGACCAGACGGAAAGTTACAGTCTGGCAAGGCTGTAGTGAGCTCAGGTTGCGCCAGATATAAACCGCATTGTTATTACCGCCGCTGCTTCTATTTCTACGATTTACACATCGAAATGCCCGACATACTCGATTGGGGGGACGACGTACGGTCCAATTTAGACTAGTCACGGCCGTCACTGGATCATCACAACTAGTCCCGTCTACAAGAGCCTCCTTTCGAGGTATCTTAGACGGCAAGGATCCTCCAATGCATAACCGAGGGGGATTTCCTAAAATTTCTTACACGACAGTACACTCCTATCACTTGATCGGCATGTAGCGATGATCTCGAGGAGTTGGTGGGGTTCAAGAGGGGCACAAATTCCATTCGAAGCTCCTCAGCGACGGGGAAGATAGACGCACATTATTCTTTCTGCAAATGGATTTAAAAAGGGACAGGCAGGGTTTCTATACCAAGGGGCGTTTCTTCGAGTTTGCTTTGGCCGGATGGGGGTTCCCCTTTCTCGCCCGATCGGTACTGTCTGTATCTTTAACCGTGGTTTGCCCACTACCTAGAATTTCCTTCCGGTCAGTGGTGTGCGACTGATCTACGTAGTAGTTATAACGCAGGTTGATGTCTTCTGCGTCTCTGGGGGATTGCAGATGCATTCGTGAGGGAGTGTAGGATATGTGTGATGTGGAGGCAGCGGCACGTTTGAAATAAGTAGGCGCGCTACAGGGAGCTGATCGGACTGTCATATAGACATTATATGGTTGAGATAATAAATACCACTTGTTTCTCTTGATCTCTAGCCTTCTCATTACGAAAATACCAGTCGAGAATACGCGAATGGGATATATCTTGTAGAACAGCGTTGGCTCCCCTTCGGAATCTCGTCCTTGCTCAATCCTTGCCCAGATTCCTACCCCTGCCCAGAAGGAATATTCCACGATTCGACTCGAGGTGGTTGTACTTAAAAGAAAGCCAGCGGGTGGTAGGTAGATGCTCATACGCGAATTTTTTGAACGATCTCGGATGAGTCTTCGGGTCCTTCTTCAGCTCTCACGCTTTTTACCATTTGCATGCCATGATAGTAAGGCATGAAACACAATATTACCCACGACAGCGTTTTGGTCTCATCATGGTAATACGGGACTCGATTTAAGGAGAGGGACGGGGTGGTTGGTTCACAGGAGCTCACGGAAAACCTATTCCTACGGCTGCAGCAACATACTCGCATTCTCTTGCCTTCAGCCTCCCCGCTCCGCTATGAACGCCTCGAGGACGGAACCACCAAAACTTCCGTTCCAGCCGGCGGAAAAGCGATAGTTTCGTCGCAGAAAGGCATTCACTCACGCCTTCTTCTTAGTCTCAGCGACCTTTCCCTCGACCTCAGCCGCCGCAGCCGGATGACCCGGGCCAAACATGCCGAGGAACCACGCCGTGCGCGTCAGGAACAGGAAGGTCTATTTAACGTTAAATACGAGGCTAGCCGGTCGGTCAGAGATATAGTCATAACTCACCGTGAACCCGACGTTCCCCCACGTCATAGCATTCCAGGCCGCGACGTCGACGCTCCGCGCCCACCCCAACGCCCGGCACGTCAGCCAAACATGCGAGATGTCCGCGACCCAGGCCGCCAAGAGGTAGTTCCGGACTACCCGCAACTCGGACGTGGTCCAGAGGACCGCTACCCCGAGCAGGCACAGCAGGAAGTAGGTGTTTCCCAGCTGCTGCGCTACGACGAGCGCATTGGTGTCATAAGCTTGGATTGGGGAGCTAGTGCTGATGCTGGTTGAGGTTTGTGACGTGATGAACCAGTTTGTGTCTATGAAGGCGCCTAGGGCTCCGCTTATCCTGTGGTGTGTTAGGACTGTTCGTGCGGTAAGTGAAGTCTAGATGTTGAGATACAGTGCTCACGTACAGGGAGATGGGCTCTAGGATGGTGAAGACGATACGTGGGAACGTGGGGAGTTGTGAAGCCATTTGATGGATTTGTGCCTTTAGGTGTCTGGGAATAGTATTGAGGCTATCCTAACTCATCAAGTCATGTTGGTATTAAAGGATCTATGTGCGATGAACTACAGTGCGCTGATGAGTTGAGGGAGGGGGCGCATATGTCACGAGTTCTAGCTACAGTCCAATCAAGCTTGAGGCTCAAGGGCGATCTTTAGCCAGGTCGAACGCCATGTTCCTTGTATTAGTTTATATAAATAGGTATCTTTGTGGGAATACGTCTTCCGTTCTTTCTTCCCTACATGGTTCCAATTGCAGATGTTCTGGCCCGATTTTCAAGTCTGTCCACATCCCTTGCATTAGTAAGAGGTTCCAAAAACAAGGGTCGGCGGTTGAAGGCCCGGGTCTATTGCACCGGGGTTCACCTGTAGCGCCTCCGGGATGGTTTTCCAAATCCGATGGGGCCCCGATCTGCTTTGATTGAAGGTGGGGGTGTCTGTTTGAACCTTGTCAAAGGTCAAGGTTTATCTCCCATGTGAAGCGATTCAGAACCAGGGGAAACCGTCGCGGAGACACGGCATTTGCTATCTGCATGCTTGTTGTCTCTGCATACGTTGTATCCGTCTCGTCGGAAGTCATTCATCCATCCATCCATCCATCCATCCCGACGTCTAAAAGTTGCTTGCTCTTCCGGTCGCCGAATGCGGACCTGTCTTAACAGTTTACATAACTACACATGCTAATGCACCGTGCTTCTGATTCGCCTGCCCTCCGTTGAGTTGATTGAAGATTGATCTGAGACAACTTGAACCTCGTTAAAAGAAGTGACATCGAAGTGCTGGGACCGACTTGATGCTCTTCCGATAACCTCAAACCCTGCCCTCGCTTCCCCTCTAGGTCTAGTCCTCCCCTCCTCTCTGCCTCTTCCTACCTCCTCTCGTCGTTTAAAGAGCTTATCACACCCGGTCTTGTCTTCCCAAATGCCCCTCTCCTCTCTGATCCGGCCCGCTTACGATGGCTACCATCGAGCCGCGACTTATTCACCTGTTGAACGAGTCGACGGCAACTCCACGGCCTCACCATGCTGAGTTACCCCCGATCAAGGGCCTTAGTCTTCCTCCGGGTCGACCTCATCCCATTGAACCCGACGCCGGCCGGAGATCGGACGGGACGGATGCAAACGGTGGTCAATTGGCCGCACAGCAGCCGAGACCATCGCCGTACCTGGTAGGAGGAGATGAGGGATCTGCAACCGCCACCGCCGGACAGCGGAGAGAGAACGCTAGTAGTTACGCCGTAGATCGCACGCTGCTGAGCCATATCTCCTCACAGGATCTGCGCATGATACTGGACGATACCCCCGATTGCACTGATGACCCAACCACCAAGAAACGACCGTCGAAGGAGGACTTCGTGCAATTGCCACAACCGTTGAAGAAGCAGAAATCAGGTACGCAGCAACACGTCTTCCCTCCCATCATTGTCGGCCTGCTCGAGCCGCCATTGAACGTCGCCTTGTTCCCGCCCATCTCGTCCGGGTCTTTCGACGACCGCCCGCATTCCGAACCTCCGCAGGCCATGAACATTACCAAAGCGCCCGAGATCCAGACTAGCCCCGAGGATAAGCAAGTCCCCAGTCCCTCGCCAGATGCTGCCGACAAGACACCCACCGGGAAAGCGAAGCGGCGGGCGGCTAAACCGCGACGGAAGTGGTCGGAAGAGGAAACGAACCACCTGCTCATGGGGGTGAGCAAGCACGGCGTCGGGCGATGGACCGACATTTTGGCGGACAAGGAGTACAGCTTCAACGACAGGTCCGCGGGGGACCTGAAAGACAGGTTCCGCACCTGCTGCCCCGAGGAGCTGCGTGCCAACCTGATGGCGAAGACGGAAGGCATCAGAGATAAGCAGCAGTCGGCGGCGGCGGCCAGCGAAACCAGGCCTAAGAAGGGCCTCATGTCGGAGAATATCCTGAACGACACTGAAGAGGATGTCGTCGCCGGCACCGCCACCATCACCACGACGGAGAAGGCGTCGTCATCTCAGTCCGTGCAGCAGCAGCAGCAGCAGCAGCAGCAGCAGCAGCAGCAGCAGAACAACAACAACAACAACAACGACTCCGACTCGGCGGCGACGGCGGCCGGGTCCAGACAGCAGCAGCAACAGCAGCAGCGCAAGAGCCGAGCACACCGCAAGAAGATGGAGGACCTTGCGGAACTCGGCATTAGGGGCCCCTTCAAGAAGTCGCACCGGCGCGAGCGACGGCCCTTCTCGGAGCAGGATGACCGCGAGATCCTCGAGGGCTTCGAGCTCTACGGGCCCCAGTGGACCAAGATTCAGCGGGACCCCCGCTTCAACCTCTCAAGCCGCCAGCCAACCGACCTGCGCGATCGCCTGCGCAACAAATACCCCGAGCGGTTCGCCGCCGGTGCCGGCGCTGCCGAGAAGACCACGGCCACCGCCGCGCTACAGACCAAGGAGCTAACGTCGTCACAACAGCAGCAGCAGACACAGGGACAGCAACAGGGCGAACAGTCACACCACCAGCAGCAGCAACCCGGACCCGGGGCCCACAGCAACAACTTACTCGAGCCTTCGGTCCACATGGTCATCGAGAACTCCCTCGGCGCCGTCAAGTCTTCTTCCGCGGCGCTATTCGAACCCCAGCTCCACCGAACGGGCTCCCGGGAGGACGTGCTCCGGTGGCCGTCGCTGTTCCCTGCTGCTGCCAGCTGTGGAGGAGGCTTCGCGACAGGGACGGAGAGCGCCGCCCCCGAGCCGGCTGGCGGCTTCTACTGGAACGGCGCGCTTGCCGCCTCGGCCGCCGCCGTCATCGGCGAGATGGATATCTCGCGCCTCTTGCTCAACGATGACGAGCAGTTTGGGGGCGAGCAGCAGCAGCAGCAGATGCCGCCTTCGTCGGATAGAAGGGGTCAGGGTTGAGAGGATTGGAGCTCGGACCGCAAGGGCGAGAAGATCGGAACGGCTTTACTGGCGGGGGAGCAGTGAAGATACCAATGAATTTTAAGAGACAAAGAGTAGGACCCTATGAGAGCGAGCGAGGAGTCGCCGGAACCGAGTCCTTGGTCATTACGTACTACCTTGAGCCGCATGATTCGCGAGTAGGAGGATGTACGTACATCAGCTGTGAAGCGGCGAATCAGTGCTCTGGGCAACCGGATATGGGAACGAGGTCTAAACTTAAGGGGTGATCTATTACGCGTCTATCTACTCTATGGGCACTATGGGCGGTGTCCTGATACACGCTCGAAGATACGAGAGATAACGTAGCTAGGGGACTCATCGAGAGGCGCGTAGGTAGGAGTTCTGCAGCTAGAAACCGCACAGCAAGGAGACGGAGCGTAGTACGGTTTACAGTGGCCATTTTGGACCTGGCATTCCCAGATCACCTCCCGTCGTTACTGACCATGGTTGCGCATGAGGGGGTAGGATTGGCGGGACGACAGAATGGAACGGCAGATACAGAGAGATCATGTTCTACGAAGCTGGCAGCTTCGTTGGCAATTTCGAAGTCTACTCTGCTGATTCTGTCATGAGGTTAAATGATTATTAAGTTACAATACCTCGTCCGTAAATCGCCTGTTGAAACTCTCTTCGATGCCACTCACCTGCGTCAAGTTATTAGCAAGACAACTTCTTGAAGTTTAGAATGCTCTCTGGGTATCTCCCCGACTGCCAGAAGGCTACACAATGAGCGGTAGCGGCAAAGACGCCAACTTAGGCCAGTAATATACTCCATAAAGCTTCGAATCCGTGACACATAAGTGGTCAAGAATTTCCCATTTATTCTAGAGCTAAACCAAAAATGCAGTTCCCGCGTATTGTGCAGCCTTCTGGCACTCGGGAGATAGCAGGTGCGGGCACTCAGCCATAGGAACCTACCTATGCCTATGTAGTCTAGGTATGTGCCCTTCAAAGGATGGATTTTGTGGCTAGTGCGTTTTCGAGTCAGATTGTGGCTTGTGGCTGGTCGGAATTGCATTGACCATCCTACGAGCCATATGCGAAAGTGGAACGTCTAGGGCACGCGCACAGAAACTTTCCACATTTTTCCAGTTGAACCCTCCCAACTTTCTGTAAGCGAATTTTCTCATCAGGCCCGATCAAAAATAGCTTCCAGATCGCAACCTCACCCCTCGACCCTCGTTTCCCTTCACCATCCACGCAAGCCAGTACTAACAACCAGCCAAGATGGGTAGAGGACCGTAAGTAACATCATTCCAGAACACGATCCAATTGATTACTACGCGCTCTATGTGCTGGTCGAGTTGGTTGCTCGGCTTACGGCATGCGAGTCGTTATCGACATATTATCTACATGGACACATCCTACTTGCAGCTGCTTACCAGATTCTTTGTGATACAGAAAGAAGCACCAGAAGCGCCTGAGCGCCCCCTCTCACTGGCTTCTCGACAAGCTCTCCGGTGTCTACGCCCCCAAGGCCTCCGCCGGTCCTCACAAGGCCCGAGATGCCCTCCCTCTCATCATCTTCGTCCGCAACCGTCTCAAGTACGCCCTGAACTACCGCGAGACGAAGGCCATCATGATGCAGCGTCTCATCAAGGTCGACGGCAAGGTCCGGACCGACATCACCTACCCCGCTGGTTTCATGGACGTCATTACCATCGAGAAGACCGGCGAGAACTTCCGCCTCGTCTACGACACCAAGGGCCGATTCGCCGTCCACCGCATCCAGGCCGAGGAGGCCGAGTACAAGCTCGGCAAAGTCAAGCGAGTGCAGCTTGGCAAGGGCGGAATCCCATTCTTGGTCACGCACGATGCTAGAACGTAAGTTCTGTCAGACATCATTCAGCCGTTGGATCAAGCTTTGGTTGAACCACCCTTACGATGATATCGAGCTTCGAACTGATGGCTGGTATGTTTCCCCGTCCTCTTCCTTTACTGACGTGAATCCTCGCAGGATCCGCTACCCCGACCCGGCTATCAAGGTCAACGACACCGTCAAGATCGAGCTGGCCACTGGCAAGATCACTGACTTTGTCAAGTTCGACACTGGCGCCATCGCTATGGTTACTGGTGGTCGTAACATGGGTCGTGTTGGTGTCATCACTCACCGTGAGAGACACGATGGTGGTTTCAACATTGTCCATATCAAGGACGCTATTGACAACACCTTCGCTACCCGTGAGGGCAACGTCTTCGTCATCGGCTCGGAGAAGCCGTGGGTCTCTCTGCCCAAGGGCAAGGGTGTCAAGCTTACCATCGCCGAAGAGAGAGATCGCCGCCGGGCCCACGCTCTGGCTGGTCACTAATGGTCTGGTGAATGAAAAAAATAAATTCAGGTTTCGGCAAGGGGTGACTTTATCACGCATGGGGGCTGGAGTCTACGGTATATCCGTTCGTGCTTAACACGAACAATGTTCATTGGCCAATGAATTGAGATGAATTGATCTTTCAGCCCCTCTACAACGGTGTGGGATTCATAGTACCGACCATCTCCCTGTCGTGGCGTGTTCGTGCGATTCTAGAGCCCCATTTGCTCTGTCATCCTTCTGGCTGCATGTCCTCTATCCATGAAGAAACCTCTTATCTACTTTGCGCCTTCCGAAGCCGGCTGAAGTGACGATATGTTCCCCTCCAGGTACCCAACGAAACGCCAGCCGAAGAGGCAGCGTCTTGCGAGGTAGTGGTGTGATGGGGTTCTAATGTCTCACTACCGCGCATGTAATCTTCACCGACTATTCTATTCGCCCGTTCTGCCGAGAATACCCCCGTGCTAGGGTCTTGTTGGATAAGTTTCATGAACTACATGTCAAAACACATGCCGCGTTGAGCCGATGCCTCACGCCAAACAAGCTTTCGCATGGCTCTTCTCCAACGCTCATGCGTGTTTCTGAGCAGTGGATACAGATAACGAGACAAGGCAACTGGTTCAGCCGGGGGCCCTGGTTTCTGTTACCGCCTTTGGTCTTCCCAAGGAGCTGGAGACTTGAGATCTCAAGGCGAATAGCCTTACGCTCACATAAATTGCCGACTCGGCGATCCGAGAGCGCAAGTTGGATCTCCGCAGTCCCCAGTGGTCTAGTGCCGTTGTCGAACGTCTATATGCCGCTGCCCGTGCGCGAAAGATTGTGATGCAGTTCGTACGTAATGCCAACCGGATCCTCTGATACGCAGTCACGTCAAGCACAGCACTACCTATAATCCCTTCCGTGCATCTCTTATTCCCCTGTATATTGGGATCTGGGGGTTTTTCTTGCTTGTTTTGTAGAAGCGGTCAGGGCAGAGGGTCGTCTCTCGACCATTCCCATGACCCCATTCCACTACCTGTTTGCTATTGCGGATACACGCTTCTACAAGGGGGCGTTTCCGGCAGTGTCTGGCTAGATAAACATACTGTGTAAGAAAGACGGCCAACGAACGGGCGACTGGGCGCGCAGATCAACAAGGAATAGACAGCCAGAAGGATTGAAGCTGTATACGTACTGAGCGGTCGAGACAAGAGAGGAGGATACTGCATCAGGGTATTTCTTGAAACGCATCAAACCTATGAGTTACTCAGCGTCCACGTGCCTCTTGCGTAACTACATGTCCAGCGGAAAGGTTGCACTCGTCAAGGGCTTGGAAATAGCCTCTGACGCTTGCCAGCTCCCACGCTGTCTCTGGAATTCTTTATTCCCGCACCCCACGGAGAGAGATTCAATGCCGAGCCACTTCCACTGGCCTACCATATGGCGTACAAGGCTAGAGGGTAGACTGCTATGGAAACTGTATGGAATATACATTAGCTACTTTGGCCAAAATGGATCTTTGTCACCTCAGGATAGTAACAAGCACTGGCAAAATCAGAGCATGTTTATCCCCATAGAAATTTATATGGGAGTTTACCTGGCTCCGTAGCGGACCCAGTGGAGGTAACCTTACTAAGAATACCCTAGGTAATTGCTTTTTCCGCGCACTCAATCGCTCCGTCCAACAGCCGACGTGTTCTGGAAGCGTGGGGGTCGTCCTGTGGGTAACCGGCCAGGTCGTAATCAGCATAATTAACACACTTTCTTAGGACCTATTAACCAAAAAGTGTGTCAATTATTTTCATCACCAGCTACCAGCCAGCCCCCGACATGGGGGGTGAGGAGGGTGGGTTTGGCTGGCATTTGAATGGAAGGGGTCTCCGGAAGCCGGGTTTGTCCAATCAAGGCAGCTTGTATTTCAAAAAACATTGAAACAACTTCCTTGTGTGGTTCAATGCACAATAACTACGGCGCTCAGTGCTGCCTTACGCAGATCGCATGCACGGAGGGCCCCTTTATTACAAGGGCGTCGTAGTGTGGGCCCGTTGGCATATCGCTTGTCTGTCTATGATATCAAGCCGCCAACTCTTACAATTATCGGCGTGAAGGATAAACGAGGAATATAGATAATCTCTCCAAAACAGAACGGTTCGAGTTATCACCCTCGGGTATCACACATAGACGACTTGCTAGCTATTATCAGCTAGTCCTCGTTGAGGCCGTGACGTGGGGGCTTTGATATGCCTCTCCTAGGCGAGTCGGCATGGGAATACCTGCTCGACTTCGGTTCATGGTTCCGCTGCCGTCGGCTGAAGGGCTTCTGGCAACCTTTTGCTTTGATAGGATGCATGGTGGGCCCTCACCGGTAAATTCGTGGCAAGACGGTAACGCCCAAAGTCCCAGGATGGGTTCGGGTCCGGTACCGATGTAACCACATCATATGCTCCTGGCTTCTTTTTCTATACGTATTACCCTAACCCACTGGACCCAAATGTTGATGAGAGATGGGTTTCGGAATAAGGGTTATCGACGTAAGGAGGCAAACCCATTGATCAGTATTGCACCGGGTCACTCCCGTACTCAATGGCGATAGGCGCTAGGGGTAGATCCTATCTGAGTGGCTTTACATATTCCATCTAGAAAATAGCCTTACAAGGCCTTCGACGATACTAGTGTCGCATCCCGAGCTCCTTTGCACTTGCTTCCGTCTCGTACAAAGGGATATTTATTTCACTCATGCCGGCTGCAGGAATTGGCAGTTCCGAGTGTTCAGGGACCTTCAATCTCGGGCATCAATGCGGCCAACCCGAGCATTCGCGCCCGCCGAAGTGGCCCATGTTCTGTTCTTCCTGTCGGGACGATGTACATATACGCCGGCATGATGCGGAGAAATAAGATCCACCGACATGCAGCTTGACGTCGCGGCGCACACATCTGATTGCCTATTCCGGTAAACAGTGCTCTTCTAATCCAATGTACGCCGTTCCACCCTATCCTGCGCCTGCTGGGCTGCGCTGCCGTCGTACTGCAGCCAGGCCCAGGCACAAAGGTGATAGATCACCTTCTTTGCCCCAGATAGTCCAGATGTGCCAGCGTTTTAACCGTGTACCCTTGTAGGCCTTCGGGTGTGGCGGTCATGACGTCGCTGAGATTTCTGTTCCACGACGAATACGCACTACGAGCATGAGAACTCTGCCCTACCACCCAAGTACCAAAAAGGAAAAAGACCGAAAGTTTCACAGATGAAGGGAGTGGCGGCCTACAATGCCGAGGGCTTACGTGATGTGCCGTGTTGTCTCCGGGCTAGACGGTGTCACGCGGCCCATTTCTCCTGGTGTTGTGCTCTCTGACATGCATGAGGAGAGCTGACGGGTATAAATGAAGCCGCCAAGCCGCCGGCCAGTCGGCGCCCTGCGTTTCCCCAGACGTAACTTAAAATCCGGATAGGAGGTTGGCGCGGATTGTGCGACGGGAAGCCTGAGTGGTTTCACCGTTTCAGAGGAGGATTTATTTAGACGTGATTGTTCCCGGGAATACAGGATTGGACGAGCTGACAATAATACGGCAAGACCAATTAACCCGTTTACAATGCCCAACCGGATCCGAGTTAATCAGAGCAACTTGGCATTATGTAGGTTCAACCGTATAGAGAAGTGAGTGACCTGTTCCCATTTCTAACTTGTGCGGGTTTACGATATCTTTTTATCCACCGGTCAGCTGCCTGCGAATAGGTTACGAAGCTGCCTTCGCTTAAATAGATTGCGAATCATTCTCAGGAATTACTTCACCCGCGATCATGCATACGGTGAATCTCACCGGCTCCCCATGTACGTAGACAAAGAAATGTGGATTTCGTCTTAAGGTGTCATGGCGAAGTTCCGCCCATGCTGTTCTCATATTAACAGGGGCAACCCGGAGTAGCAACGCATTGGAGTTTATATATGTACTGTAGTGCTTCGTAGTCCTCCCCGACCCGAAGCGCCGAAGAAATTACCCAGCGGGAGAATATCTTAGTAGCCCTCTTGCCTCACGAACTCCGGCTGTCCCTAGCCTGTCGGGACAATCTATTGCAAAATAGCTGGAGCTATCGATTGGATTGCCAAATATTCGCCATTGGTGTAGATAGAAACATGCCCGTAATTGACTTCGAGTTAGCTTCAGCTCGCAGACGTTTCAGTTAATGAAGCCCCAGCATTCCATATGGCATACGTATTAAGAAAACTTCGTCTACTACCGAACGACAATTAGTTACTTACATGTATAATTATATATACATACATGCAGGTAGATATTGGAAGGGGGTCTACATATGTGATTCAACCGACGATGCTGCGTAACAGATCCTACCAGTTTGAGAACTAGGAAAAAAAGATTGTGTCGCTAGCAGGAGTCGAACCTGCGTTTACACGGATCTTTTAAAGACGTGTTAAGGGAAGTTGTTTCCACAACGTGTTGTCCTGACCCCTAGACGATAGCGACTTCTTGCGTTAGCATAGCCCTGCTGCCATGTAGGGACTTACTTAGGCCTAGCTCAAAGCTCGCACCGGCCTCCCTCTCCCCACCTTAGTAGTAGGAAGCTGAAAGTGACCCCTCTTTCCCTCCTAAATCTTGCCCTCTCCGCTAAGGACATTTTCATTTTTGTTCTCGTTTCAACACATCCCCGAAGTCTATATACTCATTAGTAAATTCTCCTTCTTAGACTCTCCTCTGCTTTGTCACGTAGAGAGTGCAGGAAAGGGAAAGGCCCAGCCAGCTTGGGCGGAAGCTCAATGCTTGACGGCGTAATCGAGACTGCTTCGTGAAACTTTCGTTCCTTTTTTTCTTTTCTTTTTTCTTTTTCCGTTTCTGTATATAAATATTTTCCAGGGCTGCCTATTTCGACCAAGCCCAGGCTTTTCCTCTTTTCGTGACCACAAGTCCTCGAACTGACTTGCACTAGCCAGCCACATGTCCCCAAACATTCCGTATGGCGGTTCAGGAGGCATCGAATCAGCAGCCCCTGGACCCTTAGTACCAACGGTATTCTCCAATAACATATTCCGGTTACCTGCCTGTCTCCCAAAGCCCTCCCAGCCCAAAGAATTCCCTACTATTGCGGTGTGGCGTCGGCATCAGCAGTGAGAACACAAAACGGAGTGTACTTTGCCGAGATGGGGGAACGTACTGCCTCACCATCAACACTACCGCGAGTTTTCGATAAGGCCACACACAAATCGGTGCGGTAGCATTTTCCGAGACTTCCCTGGTCGCCATCCACAGTATGCGTCTCAATATGTGCTTATTTACCATTCTCTCTTGTCTCTTCTTACAGCTGCGCGGAATAGGTAGACCCATATGTTCCATATTCTGTTCGGCTTTCGTCCCTCTCCCCTCTGGACAACCCAACCCCATTTTGAACATTTTCTTTACGCAGTAGTACTACCAAGTCCTGGTTTACGCTCATCGAGTATGTGGCAGAGAATTACACTCAACACATCCATTCGATCGTTAGTCAGTACGCACATCGACATGGCTCCCCGCGCCTATCCCTCTCTCTTCTGCGCCGTACACGTGGAGCGTGTCTGACGAGTCTCTTCCTGCTTGTTGAAAGTCCTACGCGCTATGGTTCGACAAATACTAAGTGCTGCTGCCTTTGGCCCAAGGGCGTCAGCGCTACTCGTTCTCATTGTCACTGGTCAGTCAGATGACTTAGCATCGTCCGCGTAGACACGCTCGTCGTGACTCTTGCCTTTCCGTGTGTGCCCGTTGTCGGGTACATCAAGTGTCAACGACGGGAGTCTCTCGTACGTACAGTTACACAGCCCTATCTACGTATGAAGTCATAGGTCCATGCGCACAGATCCTTCTATCGCGCTTCGGATGTTGCACCGCTGAGAACAGCCGGTTTTCTTCCCTTATTCCTCTGCCTGTCGCTTCGAGGATTAGCTCCGTGCTTCGCTCACGCGGACGACATAATACATGAACTAGTCTTCTCAACTACTTGGTTTAGAGCTAGCGCGGCTCCTATCCCCTTCGGGCTCCACGGTCAACCTACCTTACGAAACACACTCCCCCTCTAAGTTATACCAGCCTGAGTTCATGGGCGTGTGCTAGTTTGCCTTTTTGGGAAAAGTCAAAAGGTTGTAGCCCATAAGAGACCGGAAGCTCCATCGGCTTCCCATTAGCTCACACTTTCCCCATGTTCCTTGACCAGGCTACACTCTGTCGAGATTATAAGTCCCGGCGCTAGCCTGTCGTGCTAACTCCCGAACATGTATAATACTAGTCCCTCCCCACTGTGCAGCATAGTCATCTGTGCAGGTTCCAGGTTCTCGGTAACCCAGAGAGATATAAATAAGTATAGCTCGTCCCCACCGACCGAAGGCTGCCTCCAGTTTCTCTCTTTAGTCGTCCCAGGTTACTTGTCCCCTGATCCCACACTCATATGTGCCATACAAACTCGAAGGAATCTAGACCCAGGACATCGAGTTTCAGAGCTGTCGGCTCTTGCCAAAGAGACCGAGTTGGGCGAAAAAGAAAACGCGGCCCACCTATCTACTATTCGCGGCCAACCAGGGTCATAGCCGTCTCTATTAAAGCTGGCTGCGGGATGCCGCATTGAACCCTGGTTTCTACTGTTATATTATACTCACGTTCACCGTTATTGTTTTTGGTTACCACGAGCTGATGTATTTCTCCTGACGCATGCACACCCGCGCACCGTTACACCAACATCCTGCATGTGGACCAAACAATTTGTTGGGCGCCTCAGCGGCGTATGGAAACGCCCCGTTTCCACCTCCTCATCCCTAAAAGGGCCTCTTGCCAAAAATGGAGGGGGACTCGGACGATCAGCGCCTGGGCCGGGCTATCAGCCACCGAAATGGTCCAGCCGCTCCGTGTTCGCACTGACGGCCACAGCTGGCGCACTGGGCTGGGGTCTCGCAGCTGCGACACTGCAGGGGCCCCCAAGGCAGCACAGGGTTATGCTGTTTGACAGCAAGACCCCTAACCCACAATATGCATCGATGTCTGAGATGGAAGATGTAGGTTTGCTATGTTTGGGCTCGTTTCCCCTGTGTTTCCCCCGTGACACCGTGTCGGAAATACCGAGCTGTGCCCTAATTCTAATTCTCACAACAGGCGATAGAGGAGATCCGACGTAACATCAAGTCGCATGGGGAAGCTGAGGACATTATCAGCACGGACCCTGATGACCTGCACGCCCACGGGTACTCAGAATGGTCGACGACGAACCCGGACGGCCTGCCGGTTGCCGTGGCGTACCCACGGTCCACGGAGCAGGTCTCCATCATCGCGCGCATCTGCCACAAGTACCGCGTGCCCGTCATCCCCTACTCGGGCGGCTCGAGCCTCGAGGGCAACTTCTCGGCCCCCTACGGCGGCATCAGCGTCGACTTCGCCTACATGGACCGCATCGTCCAGTTCAACAAGGACGACATGGACGTCGTCGTCCAGCCGAGTATCGGCTGGCAGGACCTCAATGAACAGTTGAGCCGCATGGGCAGTGGGCTTTTCTTCCCTATTGACCCTGGTGCGTTATTGGACTCCACTTACTCTTTTTCGCCTTCTCCTTCTACCCCCTTTTCGCTGGTAAAGGTTCCTAGATACCTGCATTCAATGTTTCATCCTGTGTATATTGTTTCCGCCTATGTTTCTTCCTAATTCGCCAGGTTCGGCCATGAATCAAACGACCTCTCTAGACTAACCAGCAAGCCTTTCGACAGGTCCGAGTGCCAAGATTGGTGGGATGATCGGAACAAATTGCTCGGGAACTAACGCGGTCAGATATGGTACCATGAAAGATTGGGTGATCAATCTCACAGTCGTTCTGGCGGATGGGACCGTCATCAAGACGAGAAGGCGCCCAAGGAAGAGCTCCGCTGGTTATAATCTGAACGGTATTTTCGTCGGTTCCGAGGGTACGCTAGGACTTGTTACCGAAGGTAAGTTCTCTACCAATACATGAAGGGGCGGTCTGCTGAAACGCATTAGCCACATTAAAGCTCGCTGTCGTCCCCGAGGAACAGTCAGTGGCCGTCGTCACATTCCCCACCATCCGCGATGCTGCTTCCGCGGCGGCCGAGGTGATGCAGACGGGAGTCCCCATCGCTGCCATGGAGATCATGGACGAGGTCCAGATGAAGGTCGTCAACATGGGCGGCGCTACGGCGCCCAAGGTCTGGAAGGAGATGCCCACGCTGTTCTTCAAGTTCGCCGGCACGAAGACGAGCGTGAAGGAGAATGTCAGTCGGGTCCAGAACATCACCAAGTCGCATAAAGGCGGTAACTTCGAGTTTGCCAAGGATGAGCGAGAGCAGAAGCTTCTGTGGTCTGCGCGGAAAGAGTCGCTCTGGTCTATGCTGGCATTGAGGAGGGAAGGTGAGGAAGTGTGTAAGTGCTCTCCATTCTCTACCGTCTTGAGCCCCAGGAGGCCGGAAAGACCTATGCCCCAGCCCTTTCTGTCTTACCTCTCATTCAGCGAACTCACACCCTAGCACAGGGAGCACGGACGTCGCGGTGCCGTTCAGCAGGCTGGCGGACATCATCGAGGTGTCGAAGAAGGAGATGGACGACCTGGGCCTGTTCGCCAGCATTCTGGGTCACATCGGCGACGGCAACTTCCACGAGAGCATCATCTACAACCGGACGAAGGCCGAGGAGCGCGAGAAGGTCGAGGTCTGCGTCAAGAACATGGTGAAGCGCGCCCTCGACATGGAGGGCACCTGCACCGGCGAGCACTCGGTCGGCTGGGGAAAGAAGGATTCACTGCTGCTCGAGGTCGGCCCCGACACCCTCGCCGTCATGCGCCAGATCAAACACGCCCTCGATCCCCTCTGGATCATGAACCCCGGCAAGATCATGGATCTCGCGTGAGACTCGCCTGATGGTCGTGCAGAAAACGAGAGGGCCAGGGGAAGGTTCCAAGCTTTTCCGTGTTGCGGCTTTTAGGATACCCAGGAACCTCACCATTCATCCTCTACCAAGGCTTTCCTGAGCGGGAATCTTGAGACCCACGGTGCACCGCCATACCGCTAGTCACCAGTATGGCTAGAATGAGGTGGATGGTTATGAAGTAGCGGTAGCATTTAGAGTCATGGCCAGGAGTAAGGACTGGTAGCATATCTAACCAAAAAGGGAACAAAAAAGGGGAAAGGGGGCAGAAAGGAATATAAAAAGCAACAGGCTCCGGAACGGGCCCTTCAGTGTCATGTTTGTGCATTGGGCATCTGCGTTACCTGGTATTTTGGTGTCATGTAAAAGCATTAGTCAGCGTTCTTCATATCATATATGCATCTCATACATGTGTCTCTATTAAGCGCCGAAGAGACTGAATGCGTGGTTCCTCTTGAGCTTGTGGATCGCGATGTGGCTTATTTCCCTGTCCCGCCCATGACTGAGGACATGTTATCTGGCGCGATACGATTCGTATCGAGTCTTCATGCCTCCTGCCTTCCCCCTGGGCGGTGATTAACCCTTATTCCGCACTGGTTCGGCAAGGGTGCGACTTGTGCTAGAGTGGCATGTACGGAGAGTTCCCACCAGCTAGACTATCTATTCATGCCTTAATCTCTCACTCTCGTTCGTGATCCTCGCCATTTGAGTCGGGCACTTGCGAGACAGAGTATGTCGTCACCCCAGACATGGACTTGCGCCTTATTGAGCTGGCAAATCACGTGCGGGTTTCCTAGGTCGTGGGTATCCGCGAGCGCGTATCATATTGTGTTTCTCTACCGGTAAATACATCGCTGGCAACAAACGATGGCACCGTCGGCCTTAGTGATCCTGCAGTTCGGGATGGAGCGTGCCAGTGGGAGGAGGTAAATTGGTCGCCCTATCGTACACATGGGGTCGTCACGGCCACATTAGATCAGTAATAACAGGGGTCTAAGCTTAGTACCCTAAATCGAGTTAAGAGAATGATGTGTTAATAGAAAGACCTAGGAGTCAAACAGATCACTAGTATACTTTGCTGTTTCGAGCTGTAATGATCTCTCCCCTTGCCTTTTCACATCCGTCCTCCTTTTCGGTATTTCCCCAATTATTCCTGATAGTAGGACCCAGCCGTGTATTGAAGGGATATGGTAATGAGCTGATTCAGCAGCTGGGCTTAATCCGAACATTGTACACCCCTGGAATTCCATCGTCCGTGGCAATCAGACCTTTCGACGCTGAAGTTCACGACAAAAAAAGTGACAATTACGCATCCCTTGGTTCCGTCTCAAATTGCAAACCTCTGTTCAATGACGGCGGAACCAGGCGGGCAAGTTCTTGAATCCGATGCAGCCTTGCTGCTAAAGCCCCCATACGCATGACCGCCCTAAGCCACGAAATGTAGTCATTCGGATCGGTGTTGTTGCCGCCAAAGCGTAGCAAGCGGAGTAGGGCCCGACAGTCTCCTGGGGTGGCATTTGTCTGCTCGTTCCCGTCGCCTGCTAGTCCGCGCGATACCCAGGCTATCGGGGTGAGGCACACATGACGCGGTGATTCATCCAACTGACCGGCAGGGGCACGTACTCGGGCATCCCGGACTGCAGGATGGCCCCGTAGGTCGGCACGGCCAGGAAACCCGGAAATAGGGTCATGTTGACCGGATGCTTGTAATCCATGCCGGAGGGATGTGTTGAAGCCGTAGAACGTCGGCGCGAATGTTTTGTCTGCTGGAACTACATCGAGCCGCTGGAACGCTGAAGACACCCGCTAATGAGCATTCTATGGCCAGGGCTTCTTGATATTTCCACTGACATGTTTTGATGTTTGACCGGCTCCCATCCTTGTTAAACGGTTCGACTCTTGGTACCTCCAGCCCCCTGACACAGGCGCTTATATTTGTGCCGATGGGGCCTGCCTCGTGGCGGTCGTAGGGAAATCTGACATACGGGACCCAATAATTAGCTATATGTATACACAAACGATGTAGGTCGTCCTACCCCTATTCTGACTTCGACCGCTTCCCTCTTCCCTTTAGTATGCGTGACCTTGCGATCTCCATGATAGGCTATTTTAATGGAATAGCTTCTCAGTTCACCATTAAGCCTAGCCTATAGTATAGGTGTACGAGACCAAATACTCTTCTCTTGCGCATCGATAGATAATGTCTTGCTTCCATATGGTATCACTGAGAGGTATCTTAGTCAATACCGGCTTACCGTGAAATTAATAGAAGGTAGTTGGTACACTTACATGCTTTTGCGTAATCGACTACTTCCCCAATAAAATGTTCTGGGATTATATGTGTCCCCATTGTCCACCACGCCTCCGCCGCTCGCTCCAAAGCGTCGAAACCCCACAAAGTAGGATACCAGGCTTTTCGTCAGAGGCAGATGGAGTCAAATGGTAAACGAGGGACACGCCTTAACCTTGGAGGCTTGTAAATTTCTATCGCCCGAGGAGATACCAGCGTTTCATTTACTCAGTCATCCTTGACCTTGTCAAACTAGCCTGGGCTCTTTAAGCTCTGAGATAACCCCTGGTACCACCCTAGCTTGTTTTCTTTGAAAGACCAAATTAGCAAATCTTCGTCTCTCTTCAAGTTATAGCTGGTGGGTGGACTTACAGTGCACGCCTCTTCAACTAGTGACAGTGATGCTGATCTCAAGTTTGAGTGAACGTCACTCAGTCGAGGTTCAATTTCAACGTTCATCACGCTGCGGGAAAGCCTCTGCACCTATTCTTCTGATCGAAGAAACAACCCTGTGGGTTTCCAATTGCAAAATCCTACGTCTAACCCGATTCTAATGTACACCTTCGACCAGTTGGGGTTTTGAAGCCTGTGTTAAATCGAGCAAGATCTTGCTATGAAGTAGAGTGACACGTCTCCCTATCAGTGGTGTGTGTACATAGCAGGCCTTTACTGCCTAGATAATCAACTTGACTGAACCTCAATACATGCTCATTATCTTGTATTTCACCACCCTGATGGGCACTATCCCAGGAGAAACTGACTCCCTTGAGAAATTGGTTCGGAGTTTCATTTTGGGCGTCCTGATTGGGGCGCTACATACATTGGCTCTGTTAACTTCGACAATACATTCCCTCACTTTCCTCGTCTCCTGTTGTCGCAGAATAGGGGTCACTTGCTTAGTCATCAACGCCCCTAGGAGCTGTAGAGACCCCGTAACAACGTTGTTCCGGGGCTCCCACACTATATATAGAG
>QJNU01000651.1:6726-40748 GCA_004154915.1 Monosporascus ibericus
CCCCCCCCCCCCCCGCGAAAACCCCTAAAAATATCTAAGAAGCAACAAAATAAGGACGTTACTTACAAAACAAAGAAAAAAATTAGAAATTATTAGGGCAGCTCGCCGACAAAAATAATTAAATCGGTTAATTTTTTAACCAAAAGTAACTTGTTACTTTTGCATAAAATTACACTTTTTCGGGAAGAAACCGCCTAATTACGCGAAACGAACCATCTTCTTAGCAAACGCCGAAAAACTAAAAACAAACGTCTTTAAAAAGGAAAAACATTTATTATACAAAAAGGACAAATTCTTCTGGCCAAAAAAGAAAAAGGTGGTAAAAAATCCCAGCCAATAACGGCTAAAGGTAGTCGTCGTAAAAGGATTAAAACGAAAGAACGGAAGTATGGCGTCTACGGCAAGCCCGGACATAATGCTCGTACTTATGAAGAAGCTATAAATACGTCTAGCGAAGGAAAATCCGATTAATTTAAATGGATTTAATATGTTATGGTGGATTAAATTGATTTTGTTATTACGAGGTGCCAAAAACCATTCGCTTCGCTTGTGCATTCGCTTCGCTTGTGTGGTACGTTACGTTTAAAAATCTTTTTAGTTCGTATATTCATATATCGTTTATATATCTTGGTTTTAGTTTATATTAGGTTTAATTGTATTTAGTGTTAATTTAAGTTAGAAAATATAAAATATTAGATAAAGTTTAATTTTAAGTAATAAATTTAATTCGAAATTATTTTTTAAAAAGAACTATTTAAAATAGTTTTAATAAACCGATATGTTTAAAGTCAAGTTCTTTATTTAATTGTTTCATTTAATTCTCCTTTGTAATTAAGTAAACTAAGTTCTTAAAAAAGATTTATTCTTTTAACGTTTCTTAGTTATAATATTATTTTATATAATTACGGTTGAATTTAAGTTTTACTTTTATTTTCAATTATAATTATATAAGTTATTTTAATATAAGAATTATGTTAATGTTAATAAAGGCTTCGCATAACTTTTTTAAAGATTATTTTAAAGTTAAAATTATTATTTAATAAAATCTTTTTAGTATTTTTATAATAATTAATATTATAAATTAATTACATAATAACTAACTTTTTAATATAATCCATTAATTTCTAAATAATATAATATCATAAATACGTTTTTAATATTTAATTAAGCTTTTCGTTTATTTATTTATTTAAAGTTTAAATATGTTAAATAACGTATAATTTAATTTTAATTTTATTATAGGCTTTTATTAAAACTTTGCAATAAATAACGTTTTTTATTTAAGATAATTTATATTAATAATCCAACGTCTTATACCACCGTGCCGGTTATACTAGGGAATCGGTTACTTCTTGGCAGTCCGTAATAATAAGCCTAAATAAAACAATTACAACGTAATAAATGAACTTAAACTAATCGTATTAGTTTTCACTAAACGTATTTATAACCTTCTTATAAGTACGCGCATTATATTCGAGCTTTTTATAAACGCCACACTTTTATTTCTTCGTTTTAACTTCCTTACGACGAGTACTATTAGCTATTATTAATTATATTTTTACTACCTTTTTTGTTTTAAATTAAAAGTTTTATTCCTTTAGTATAATAACCGTCTTTATATAATAAAAAGTGTATTTCTAGTGCCCCGATATTTGTTTAAAATATACTTCGTTTTAGGTTATTAGACATCTTTTTCTTAAAAAAAGTAGCTTTATATAAAAGTAAGATATAATCTTTTATTACAAAATTAACCGTCTTAATTATTTTAATTATGAAGTTACCCTGGTAATTTCCAATTCTTTTTTCTAAGCAACGCCCTTACTTTATTATATTACAGATATTTTTAAAAGTTATTACGACTAAGAAAATAAATTACTAAACGTAAATGGTAATACAATCGATATAAGCATAGCCGGAAAACATTTTAATACGGAAAAAAAGTTATTAAAATCGAATAAAATAAATCCGACTTTTATAAATACTGATTTAATATTATTAGACATTATAATAACTTCCAACGTATTATGAAAACCGGCGAAAACATCATTTTCGTCATATAAATATAATCACGTTATGTTAAACTTTTAATACAAAATAAGTAAGCGCACTTTAAAACGAAAAAATAAGATATGCTAAAAGGTTAAAACTTAAAGAAATGTGTATAAAGCATAATAATGCCATTTTTCGTATAATACTTTTCGACTTTTATCGAATAATAACTTTCGTAATCGTCGACGATTAAAAAACGTTTTATTCTTTTCTTACGTATTCGAATATATTTATTGAAATATTAAATTCATTTTAACCTTAATTCGTTCATTATTTAATTATTATTATTAATATTAACTTTTTAATCGGGTAATAATAAAGAATCGTAGTATTTAAAGTTAAGATAACTCTTTCCTGTTAAAATAATAAATAACAATTTAAATTAATTTTATAAATTAATAACTTATATAATTATAACTTCTCCTACAAGGAGACGTGACCGTATTGACAAAATTAGATAAAATAGTAGATTACTACCTTAATTCCTACACTTTACTAAACCTATCCCTTTCGCAGACTGCCTTGTTCCGCTCTTATTTACGTCGATTCTTGTCCGCATTCTGGAAATCCTTCGCAATCTGGAGTAGCCGGGTAAACCATCCCTGGTAATTCTTTAGCTTACATCTTTCCAATATCTGGACTTAGGAATTCTGAAACCCGTTACTATCTCCTCTTTTTAATTTCGTTCATAATTCCTATATAATTTTCATATTTGCCGGCATAATCATTTATAATGATTGATAACGTTTATTTTCGAAAGTTTAATGATATTCGAAAATTAAAAGTTAAATTTTAATGTTTATGAAAAACATTTTATAAATCGATAATAATAGAAATGATCTTAGCTCGTTCAATAATTTTATAAAAATTATATAGCGGGAATAAGATAACTTTTATAAAAGTCTTATTGTTACGAATTACCGATATCGCGTATTTAAAATTACGCGGCATAATATTTCGATAACTAATAAAAATTCGAAAAGATACCGTAAAAACGATCGAACCTTAAAATTGGTAAAGCCTGCGAAAAACTTTTATACGCAGTTAAAGTTTACCTTTAAAGTTTATCCTTCAGGTTTATTATTAAGCTTTACCTTTAAGTTTATCATTAAGGTTTACCTTTAGGTTGTTTTTAAGATTTACCTTGTAAAGCTTAATATTTCCTAAGTTATATTAACCCTGCTGAACCGTAAAGCCAGCGGGTATAAGGTTTATTGAGGTCGAAGCTTGTTAGCAATTACGTATTAGTCGGCGTTAGAATAAGACTTTATGGGACTAAGTGTGACGGCTAAGGGGTTTAACTAACTATTAAACCCAGTCGTACGGTTTATGTTGGCAGTAGTATCGTGGGAAATTAAGCAATAAGATATTTAATAGTTACGTCTGGTAATAGCAGATTGTTAAAGGTAATTTGGGTAATCAAGTTGTATTACAAGCTGGTAATTTATTTAAACTATAAAGGATAAATAAACGTATATATCCTGGTTTGGATTTATTTGGATCCGTGGATTAATTAAGATCCGTATCCAGTAAGTGAATTGGATTCCTATGGATCCGGAGATCCCCTTGGATTCGTATTGCTTAATGCATGGATCCCTTTAGATCCGTTTATTTATTCGGATCCCTGTTACGTGATTTGGTCGGTAATGTTCCGAGTTTTGTCCCGACCGTGCGCCCAAGTTGGTAAGGTGTTGGTTCGTAATACGATTTTTCCCTTTTGTGATCTTTGCCCTTAAAGATCTTTAAGCTTAATAAGTCTTTTTTTTTTCCTATACCTATCATGCCTAAGGGAATTACTAAAAAGGTTATTAAATTGCGATAACCCTTTAATTAAAAAAAGCAGCGTAAAAAGTTGTTTTCCGGTATCGAAAATTCTGGTTTCGAAGTTATGCCTTATTTTACATATTTCGTAGAGAAGGAAAGATTTATTATGGCGGAAAACGTAACTCGTTATTAGAATTACGTTCGTCATAAACAGGATTATGAGAATTCGGATATTCCAATTAATTCCCTACGTAACATCTCCCGGGAAAAAGAACGGTTGAAACGTAAAAAGGCCCTTATCGAAAAACGCCTCCTTTAGTCGTAACGGGATATAAATAAGGCCATCTCCCGTCTTCAGCGGTTACGTCAATAACAAGAATCTTTCCGTATTAAAGATATCGAAATGATCAACCGTAAGCTGCAATTATTAAATAAGCTGAAAAAGCAGGAAAAAGTTAAGATAAAAGCCACTACGCAGGCTATTCAAGCCGCGAAGGTAGCGAATTTATTTAATCCCGAAACCGCTAACTAGCCCTTTCCGGCGGACCCTAATTAAGAAGTTATTTTGAACGTTGCAGGTTTTGCTGGTAAAAACCTTTTAATAAACGCTGGGCGTTTATAAGGTTTTTGGCGGGTTTTTATGTGTTTTCGAAATCTGAGTAATCCTTTTACTTAACCAGGTACTAAGTAAGTCCGTTTTTTCTACGTATATTTAAAATTCTTTCTATTTCGTATATTAATATATCTTCTTCTACCTTTTTCTTTCGTATCCTATATTAACTTTGATAATATCTACTACTAACTTAAGTAAAAAAAATATGAAAACCTGGATAAAGTTTAATTTTGAGTAATAATTCCAATTGGTAATTATTCTTTGAAATTTTCTTAATAATCTTGTATGGTCCGATATATTTAAAGTCAAGTTTTATATTTCTTCGCTTAATTTAAATATTTTTGATGGCTAAATAAACCATCTTTCCTTCCCGGAAAGTTAGTCCTTTTAACCCTTTCTGGTTATAATACTTCTTTATTTAATTACGTACGAATTCGAATTTTGTTTTTATTTTTATATATAATTGTTTAAATTACTCTGATATAAGGATTACTTTAACGTTAACAAAGCCCTTTCGTATATCTCTGTAAACCTCTGGTATAAAACCGAAATTGGTGTTCGCTCAAGTCGTTTTAGTACTTTTATGGTAACTGGTATTATAAGCTAGCTATGCGATAGGTAGCTTTTGAACCTAATCGTTCTGTTTGTAATTAATATAATATCGTAAATAAGTTTCCATTATTTAATTAATTCTCTCTATTTATCCGTCTGTTTAGGATCTGAATACGCTGGATAATTTGTAATTTAGGCCTAGTTATGCTATAAGTCCTTTGTAAGATAAGGGATAGCTGTGAGCTCGAGTGAGGGTGATCGCTAACCAGTCATAGAGTGAATTCCAAGAAGTGAGTGTATTAGGTTACTTCTATCTGGCGTGCTCCATTAGTTGCCAGATGGTTATTTATGCTAGTGGGTGGGTCGGCGACTAGTCGGTTACTAATCGCAGATCTCTAGGAGCTGTATCCTCACATCCTTACTAAAACTTCGAAGCAAATATCGTTCCTTTATCTGAAATGATTTCCATTAATAGTTCGTATACTTTTAAATATGTCTTAAAAAGATATAAGCTAATTATTCTGCGTTTATGTCCTGTTTATATAATAAAAAATAAGAACATTTTGTAAATCAGTTACAATTATAAAGATACTATCGTAATATATGCCTATAGCTGCATTTTTTAAAAATGGGAATTTGGTAATAAAGTCAAAAGTGATTAAATCCTATGGTCGCTTTACGACTAATAATGGCTATAGTTCTCCGTATAACTTATATCGTTACGTTTTTATCATATTATAAATATGGTATTATTATCGTACTCTTTTTATTACTGATCTTATTTTAAGAAAGTAATAAATGCGTTATAATCGTTTTAGGGTTTTATAGATTTTTGGGTATCCGTATAACTGATATTCGTAAATATCTCGTACTAATGTTTCCTAATATTCCTTTAAGACTTATGTTTTTTCCACTTTCTGGTCCTTAAGTAAGTTATCGTTATATTCTTGGATTTTCTGGTATAGGTTAAGGGGTGTTGCTTTAATTGTTACTATCTGTCGTTATTTCAGATATCCGTCTAGTATGGTATTAAAAATCTAATAATTAACCTTAATCACCTTTTCCTTGAGGTCCGGTTTTCGACTTAATGCGTCTACTTTACCGTTTTTCGATCCTTTTTAATAAATAATAATAAAGTCGTATTCTGTTAATTTTTCGGCGTAACGTAATTATCTTCTTATAGGTTCTTTAATAATAGTAAAGCAAGTAAGATTCTTATAATCGGTATATACTTTAACCTAGTGGAAGTTTCTCTTAAGGTAATACCTGAATTTTCGGAAGGCCTTAATAATAATTATAAATTCTTTATTGGAAATGCCGTAGTTTAATTTTGCTTCTTTTAACTTATAGAAATAAAAGGCGATAAGGTATAAGTTATCTTAATTATCGCAGTATCCTATTACTGCGCTTAAAACGTAATCCGAAACGTTGGTTTCAAACTTAGCTAGGTAGTTTAGATCGTGCATAATTAATCCTGGTTCGTTAATAATCGCATCTTTAATTTCTTAAAAAGCGGTTTCCGTTTTTGTTATCTTATGGAACTTGTTTCTTTTTTTTTTATTAGGTTGGACAGTAATGTAATTATTTTACTAGAGTTTCGAATAAACTTTTTATAATAGTTGGTAAATTTAAGGAAGGTTTATATTTCCTTAATTATAATAGGCGTTTTTTATTCCTATACTGCGGCAATCTTTTTAGGGTCCATCTTAATATATCCTAGGGTAATAATATATCTTAAAAATTCCACTTCTTAGGTGTAAAACTGGCTTCTCTCGGTATTAACTAGCAAGTTAGCATTTTGTAAGGCTTGGAGAACTATATAAACGTGTCCTATATGTTTCTCCCTGTTTCTCGAATAAATGAGAATGTCGTCGAGATAACAAATAATAAAGATGTCTAAGTACTTCCTGAGTACATAGTTGACCATTCGCTGAAAGGTTGCTGGTGCGCTCGTAAGTCCGAAAGGCATAACGAGGTACTCGAAAAGTCCGTACTTCGTCCTAAAGGCTGTCTTCCATTCGTACTCGGAGGGTGATGAGGTCATTCTTGGCTCCTATCGTCGTGTTTAGAGCCCTTCTGGGAAGCTCCTACTGGCTTCTCTAGGTCTCACCATCCTGCGGCTTTCCTACAGGTGGCGTTCGTCTTTTAACTCGTTTTCTAACGCCTTGATGCGCTTTTAATTCTGCTGGTTAAGGGCTTATAATTGCTTTAACTGTCCTTCCTATCGGCGTAAAGTAGCTTCGAGTAGGAGGACTTATGTCTGGAAGTCTTCTTTGTTGATATATTCTGGTTCGGGGGCCTTTTGTCCCTCCTGTCGTGTTTGGAACTGGGCGTCGTATTGCCTTATGTTTTCGTTTTTTTTTTCGATTTCGTCTTTAATTTCCTTTTGCTTATTCGGGTCGTTTATAAAGCTTAAACGGAAGTTCAAGTTATTAATTACTTCTAAGGACGCTTATGACAATCTGGTAAACTCATTCTTTTTTGTCTTATGATTGTATTATCCGAAATGACACATAGGGTTTTTATCGGGGTAGGTTTTTCCTTCGGGCCAACTTATTGTTGCTGTAATGATATTGATAACGTTTTCCGAAGCGTATGTTTTTAAGTATCTGTATTATCGTTAATCCCTAGGTTTTTTTCCTATTTGGTTATGAAAGTTAAATTCCTGATTGTATATTTGCGTAAGTCGTTTTTCGATATACCGTTATTTTTTTATATATCTAAAGCAATAAGCGCGTTTGTATTAAATGGTATAAAATCTTTCATGTCAGTCCGGTCATCCTGGTAGCAAGTTCTCGTCTTAACCTTAATATTCTTTAATCCATGCGTTTAATTCCAACTGTTCGTACTGCTATTACCGTTTCTTCTGGAAGCGGGAAGGTAGCTTGTTTTTTATAAGCTTTTTTTATCCGTCGTATTTTTTTTAGCCATTAGGCTATTATAAGTCCTGTGGTAAGGGTTCGTTATTCCTAAATGGCTACTTAAGATAGCCTTTTTGCTTCCTATAAACTTTGTTATACTTTTTTAAAGGGTTATGGTCGTCCCTAATCCTGATCATATTAATTAATCTATTATTATTTCTTTAGTTATTTTAAGGGGGTCCTTAAGGAACCGGTATCCAGTTATTCTATCGTAGCTTTTTAGGTGCCTTGTATTGGTAGGCCTTATGTCTCATTTTATTGTAATTATAATACTTAATAATACGAAGGTTACGTTATAAAACCGCGCTTAACTTCATAAGTCCTAGTATTGTTTTATGGGAGATATGTTCGTTCTTCGTAGCGTGCCGATATTAAGGGAATATTTTAGTTTATTATTTTATCGTTCCTTAAAGTATCGAGTTTTTTAGGCGTACTGTCGGTCGTCGATTTTGATTATTATAATAATATAATCCACCAACTGTTTAAGGCGTTTATTCTTAAATAGTCTTTTTTGTACCTTTTTTTTAGGCCGTTAAAGAACGTAACTATTAATACCTTTTATTCTTAGTTAACCTTTGAAGCTAGTTAAACGAAAGAGTTACCGTATTTAAAGGTTAATCCTTTTTACTTTAGATCTTTAATTTCATTTTCGGCTTTAATCTTTTCGCTTACTATTCCGAATACCTTTTTTAATTTTTCCTTAAACCTTTCGTAATCGTTATAAAAGGTTATGGTTTTGGCAAACTTTTGTTAAAGGGGTTTGGTAATTTACTTACGAAGCGTAAGTTTAAATTAGATAACCGCGTTTCCGATTAATTATCCTATAACGAATTAAATTTAAAAGGTAAATATTATACGTTTAATTAAGAAATACTTAAAGTAAATACGGTGTTCTGTAAGGAATTGTTATAGCTTAATAATAATTCCGTCCAAAGGGGTACTTGGTAAGCTTTAAAACTTTTACGGTTTTTTTGTCGTAGGTTATCTACGTAGGTTATATTAATAAAGCTGGCTGATCCGGTTAATCCGGTTGCTTTATATTTGCTTATCTTTCTAATTCGACTTTTTAAGCTTTTAATTGATTCCGAGTTTCCTTAAAAGTAGTAGTAAGTTTAATCTCATCTTTGGGAAATTGCGTAACCGCGTTGGTTAGTTAGTTAAATCGTCGTAAGGCTTTTTCCTGGGAGAAACTGGGTCATATTTCCTTATTATCGGAATTTATGGTATTATCTTCGGGGATTTAGAAAGTTCCTTTAAAAACGGGCTGCTTACTAGACGGCATAATATTAAGAGTATTACCTAAAGTTTAATAATACTGCTAAACAAAAGCTTGTAACGTATAACAGTTAAAGGGTTTAATAAATTATTAAACCTAATCATATAGTTTATGTTAGCAATAATGTCGTAGGAAACTAAATAATAAAGTATTTAATAATTACGTCTGGTAATAGCAAATTGTTAAACGTAATTTAGGTAATTAAGTTGTATTATAAGCTGGTAATCTATTAAAATTATAAAGGATAAATAAACGTATATATCCTGGCTTAGATTCATTTAGATTCGTAAATTAATCGAGATCCGTATCCCGTAAGTAAATTAGATTCTTATGGATCCGGGGATCCTTTCGGATTCGTATTACTTAAATGCATAGATCCTTTGGATCCGTTTATCCATTCGGATCTATGTTACGTAATCTGATCGGTAGTGTCCCGAGTCTTGTCCCGATCGTGCGCCTAAGCTAGTAAGGTGCTGGTTCGTAATACTAAGGTATATAATTTATCCTAACTGTAAAAACTATTAATTAATCATCGTGTTCGAAAATAATACATATAATATCTATCGTGGAAATTATATTATAGAATAAATTTCTGTATATTTAACTAAGCCTAGAAAATAAGACTTTAACTTATATTAATCTTGTATATAATTATAGCTTATTTTCGATTATTTTGTTACTCTTTTTTAAGTTTAGTATGTATTTTAATATTTATAATTATTATATCTCATATTATTAAAGTTATATTAAAAGTTCGTTTTATTATAAATATCTTTTTTCATAATGCCGTATTTCGCGATTATAACTCGAATAAGATCGAATTATTTGCGAAATATTTTTTGACCTTTGCATAATAGCTTTAACAATTAACCTTTCGATTTACACGCATTTAAAGGTCTTTTTACCATTTAATAAATTTCAACATTTAGTTAACCCCGACGTAATTTACGACGCGCTAAGTAAATAAGAAAATTACTATGTTTTTAACGTATTAAAGTTGAACAAAAAGTATTTACGTATTTAAGTTAAGGATCCTTTCGATATTCGATTTCTTTTCAGTCGGCGTTAATTTCATTAAATTAAAATGAATATTAATTCGTGAAGACTTATTATTAAATCTGTCTCATAATATAGAAGAAGGTTATTTCGTATATAAAATCAAACTGTTTAAAATTAAGTTTTGGGTTTCTTTTTTGTTAGACGGTCAAATTGATTTTAGTTTCTTTTATAAGGCGTTCTATAATATTTGTATCAAAGGATAGACGATTAAAGATAAGTAATTGAAATTTTTAAAAGGTAACTAGCTCGGTAATGTGACCGACTGGGTAGTGTGATCCGTTATATATTTTTAAAATATATGTTAAAAAGATGTAACGTATTACACTGGCGAACAAGTTAAACTACTAAGCGAGCCGTTTTTTAACACCTCGCAATAACTAATCCGAAGAACTTAACTATAATATATTTAATTGATTAAATCATCTGTATTCCTTTTCTTTAAACGTATTTATAACTTTTTAATAAGTATATATATTATATTAAGGTTTGTCGTAAACGTTATATTATTATTTCTTTCTTTTACCCTTTTTATTATAATTACTTATACTACTTATTAATAAGAAACATTTACTGCTACTCTTTTTAATGACTAAAAGAACTTGTTTATTTCGTGTAAGAAACAGTTTTCTTTATTAAAAACGTTTGTTTTAATAATTTAAAATACGTAAAATCGAATTATTACTCTAATACGTTTTGCGATATTACGATACGCCCTGGAACGTGCACTATAACAAGCTTTACAGCCTTGCCTTATAGCCTTATAACGCGCCCTATAATAAAGCTTTATAGCTTTTCGATATGACGTATTCTACGAATATCTTTTACGTATTAAAATACGACAACAAGCGCATACGTATATGAGTTAGAAATTTAATCGGAAATAAGTTTCTCGTCGGTTTACTTTAATTCGTACGAAATGGAGGTAATGGTAACAGAGACGGGTTAAAAAGTACTTGATCCCAAACCGGTTAGGAGAAAGGTATAATAATATGACGTCTGCGATAAGCTTTAATATAATGCGTATATTTTTTAAAGTTGTAAATACGATTAGTAATAAAGAATACAGTCGATTGGATAAAGTTATTACGCTATAGTTCAGTTATTTAAATTAGTTATTACGAGGTGCCAAAAACAACTTGCTTGATAGTTTGGCTCGTTCGGTGGTGTAGCACGTTATATTAATTTTTATATTTGTATCTTAATTACATATTAAAAAATAGAAAGAATTAATGAATCGATTAATAATTGTACGAATATTACCGTAATATATGCCTATAACTCGACTTTTTAATAACAAAAGCTTAGTAATAAAATTAAAAATAATTAAATTTTAAAGTTGCTTTATAATTAATAATCGTTATAACATTTCGTATAGTTTATTTCGTCGAGCTTTTACCTTATTATATATAACGTTTCGGATAAGCAAACGAACTAGATAAGTAAACGAGTAATTTTTTTAAAAATGTTTAACCTTTTAACTTTAATCATAGATTTCTTAATGTTAATAATATAGAACGCCTTATAAAAGAAGTTAGACTAAACTTAGTTCTTCAAGCTGCAAAACGAAACCCGAAAGGTAATTTTAAAACGTTATATTTTATATAATGTTTCCGAATTTGTTTTAAAACTCCGATATTATAGTTAATACGTTTTAACTAATACCACCCTTAATTCGCGAAGATTAGCGCCGACTAAGAGGTTTAACCAACTATTAAACCTAGTCGTACGGTTTATGTTGGCAGTAGTGTCGTGGGAAACTGAGCAATGATACGTTCAATAGTCACGTCTGGTAATAGCAGATTGTCAAAGGTAATCTGGGTAACCAAGTTGTATTACAAGCTGGTACTATCTAGACAATAGGAGAGGTAATGAGCGTATATATCCTTTCTGTCAATCCAAGGTGATCCACATTGATCCCTTTTGATCACCATCGTTCGTTGTGATCAATAGTGATCCTTTAACCTTGATCACTCCTGATCACTGGATCCACCGTGATCAGAAATCACGTGATCCGACCTCCTAGGACTTGTCTTTCTGCAGCCTCCGACCATTTGGAGAGGCCAAGCCTCGCTGGGCCATAACAAATACGCGAATAACTTTTTCTCCGGCTTTAATACGTTTAAAATATAACGGATTTATTACTTACGTAACGCGTTATAATACGCGTTGGAATTAAATAGGCACCGAATTTTATTAAGCGATAAAAAAGACTTTATACGCGTTTAAATCAAAAAAGCGATTATTAAAAGGTTTTATAAAAAGAATTAAAACGTTTTCATAAAGTTTCGAATGTATTCGGATTACAATTATAGAATACGATATCTTAAAAGGGAATATTTATAATTGCGATAAAATAAATGTTTTAATAAGAGTTTTTATAATATCGAATATAATAACTATAAATGTTAAAAAGAATGAAAAACTTAAGTAATCTTAATACCATAATCGGGGATAAATAACAATTATATAGGTTATTAATTTTGAAATTTAAACTTTATTTTTATTTATTATTTTAACGGGGGAAAAGTACTTTAATTGTTAATATCAACAATGCTTATTACTATTAATGTAAAAGTTTAATATAAGTTATAATAAATAAATAACGAACGAATTAAGATTAAAATAAATTTAATATATTGATAAATATATACGAAACCATACCAAAAGATCGAAACCTTTTTTGCTTGCGACGGCTACGAAAACTATTATTTAATCGAATTCGAAAAATATTGCCCGAATTACAGTATTATTTTATTTTATATGCCCGCGTATTTCTTTATCCGTTTTAATCTTTCGTTATATTTTACCTTTATATTTTAAAACGTACTTATTTACTTTGTATCCAGAATTTAATATAAAGTTATTATACTTATATCGCGAAACCCTTTTTTTTTCAGGTTCTACAACACATTTAAAATTGTCATAACGTCCGATAATATTAAATCCGGGTTTACAAAAGTTAAATATGTTTTATTCGAACTTAATAACGTTTTTTCCGAATTAAAGATTTCTTTAATTAAATTTATACCAACCTCCTTTTCGTTTTTATATTAGTTTTATCTTTTCGCTTACAAGAACCTTTAGAAATATCCGTAAAATAATAAAATGAAATCGGTATTAAAAAAAGAAAAATAGAAATTATTAAGGTAATTCCTTAATAAAAGTAATTAAGCTAATTAATTCTATAATAAAAGATTATATATTACTTTTATATAATGCTGCTTTTTCTGAAAAGAAAATATTTAATTCCGCGAAACGAATTATATCATAAGTAAACGTCGAACGGCTAAAAATGAACGTTTTTAAAAAGAAAGAATACTTATTATCTAAAAAGGATAAATTCTTTTCGCCGAGAAAAAGGGGATAATAAAAAAATATACCTAATAACGGCTAAAGGTAATCGTCATAAAAAGGTTAAAACGACAGAACCGAAATATAACGTTTATGGCAAACCCGAACATAATACGCATACTCGTAAAAACGCTATAAATACGTTTAATAAAGAAAAGTCCGATTAATTTTAATAAATTCAACATGTTATAGTTAGTTAATTTAAGTTTGTTATTATAAGGTCCTAAAAACGGCTCGTTTGTTTGTCTGGCTTGCTCGCTTATCAGAGACGTTATAGTATTATCGTTGTACTCTTTTTATTATTAATTCTATTATAAGAAATAATAAATACATGATATCATTTTAAGTTTCTTTAAATCTACGGGTGCCTATATATCTGATTTTCGTATATATTTCGTATTAAAATATTATAGTATGTTTTTAATATTTATATATTTTCTTTTTTTAAATAAGTTATTATTATATACCTGTATATTATGGTATAAATTAAGGGGTGTAGTTTTGATCGTTATTATATGTTATAGTTATAAGTATCCACTTAACGTGGTATCGAAAATTTAATAAATATTTGTAAATAATTTTCTTTTTAGATTTAATGTTCGACTTAATACGTTTATGTGACGGCTAAGGGGTTTAACCAACTATTAAACCTAGTCATACGGTTTATGTTGGCAGTAATGTCGTAGGAAACTGAGCAATAATACGTTTAATAGTTACGTCTAGTAATAGCAGATGGTTAAAGGTAATCTAGGTAACTAAGTTATATTATAAGCTGATGATTTATTTAAGTTACGGTAATAACGAGTATATATATTCTTATCTTAGCTTAAAATACTTAAACGGCTTAAACCCTTCTGCTAGTTAAGTCCCCTTAAGCCCCTTTAAACCCTTTTATGGCTTAACTGGTTTAAAAGCTTTAGGTTAATAAAGGTCTTTAAGCTTTTTAAGTTAGTTACGTGATATTTAAACTTAGGTCGGGATTAAAGTTCTAGAGGTTCGACTATATGTATTGCAGCCAAGACCGTTAAGTTATAACACGATTTTTCTTTTTTAAGATCTTTGCCCTTAAAAATTAATTATTTATCTATTAATTTTGGTAAGTACCCTTTTCTTCTTCATACTTATAATATCAGGTCGAATTAAAAAATGTCGTTTTTATTAACGTATTAACGCTTTGGTTTTTTCAAAACGTATCGATCGTTTTGGTTTTACCATGTCGTCGAAGTTTTCTTATTTTCGTTATAAATCTGAAAATAAGGTTTATAAGGCGCATTACAGTTCCGGGAAATATGCGCGTTATATTAAGTCCGGAAGTTCTTATAATTTGTTTGGTTTTTTGGAACTGGAATATAATAATCTTATTACGGAAAAAAATCGATTAGAATTGGCGGAACGTATGGCTAAGGAAAAATTGCTTAAGTTATAATAATACTTATCCGAACTATTTGGTTGGTTAGTTCGTTTACGTAAACAGAAAATACTTTTTCGTTCCCGCGGCGTCGAAATGCTTTATCGTAAGGTTTAAGGTACGAAAGTTATGGAAAAGTTCGAACGTTTAAAGAAAAAACAAAAACGGTTAAAGGCGGCGGTCGCCGTAATTACGTTAGGCCAGGTCGTAAATCCGGTCGATTAATCTAAACTTATTAATTAATCGATTACTAATTAGGGTATAGCCGTTATTATTGGTAAAAGCTTTTTAATAGGCGCTAGGCGTTTATAAGGCTTTTGGCGGATTCCTAGGTGTTTTCGGAATCTGGATAATTCTTCCATTTAATTAGGTATTCGGTAAGTCCGTTTCTTTTTCGTATATTTAAAATTCTTTTTACTTCGTATGTTAATATATCTTCCCTTTACCTTTTTTTCGTATCCTGTATTAACTTTTATAATGTTTGCTGTTAACTCGAGTAAAGATACGTAAAAAACTGGATAAAATTTGATTTTAAGGGGTAATTTTAATTAGTAATTGTTTTTTAAGATTTTTTTGATAATTTTGTATCGTCCGATGTATTTGAAGTTAAGTTTTTTATTTAATCGCTTAATTTGGATGTTTTAATAATTAGGTAAACTATTTCTCCCTTTTAAAAAGTTGGTCCCTTTAACTTTTTTTGGTTATAATACTTTTTATTTGGTTTTATACGAATTCGAGTTTTGTTTTTATTTTTGTATATAATTATTTAAGTTATTTTAATATGAGAATTGCTTTAACGTTAATAAGGCTTTCGCGTATATCTTTATAAACTTTAGGTATAAAACCAAAGTTAGCGTTTGCTAAAGTTATTTTAGTACTTTCGTGGTAATTGGTATTATAAACCAGCTGTACGATAGGTAGCTTTTGGACTTAATCGTTTTATTCGCAATTAATATAATATCGTAAATAGGTTTTTAATATTTAGTTAATTCTTTTTGTTTATCCGTTTATTTAAGGTTTAAATACGTTGGATAATTTATGATTTAGGCCTAGTTATGCCATTAATCCTTACTAAAACTTCGAAATAAATATCCTTCCTTTATTTAAAATAATTCCCGTTAATAATCCGTATATTTTTAAAACGTATTTTAAAAAGATATAAGCTAGTTATTTTGCGTTTGTATTTTTATTGTATAGTAGGAAATAGGAAAGTTTAGTAAATCGGTTAACGATTACAAAGATACTATCGTAATATATGCTTATAGCTGGGTTTTCTAAAAGTGGAAGTTTAGTAATAAAGTCGAAAATAATTAAATCCCATAGTTATTCTGCGACCGGTAATAGCTATAATTCTTTACATGGTTTGTGTCGTCGAGTCTTTGCCTTACTGCAAATATGGCATTATTATCGTATTCTTTTTATTATTAATTTTATTTTAAGGAAGTAATAGGTACGTTATAATCGTTTTAAGGTTTTGTAAATCCTTAGGTATCCCTGTAATTGATGTTCGTATATATTTCTTACTAATATTTCCTGGTTTCTTTTGGGGACTTATACATTTTCCATTTTTTAGTCCTTAGGTAAATTATCGTTGTACTTTTGGATTTTCTGGTATAGGTTAAGGGATGTTGCTTTAATTGTTGCTATCTGTCGTAATTGCAGGTATCCTTCTGACGTAATATTAAAGATTTAATAATTAACTTTAATTACTTTTTTTTCAAGGTTTAATTTTGGGCTAAATGCGTTTACTCTATTATTCTTTAATCCCTGTTAATAAATGAGGACAAAATCATATTCTGCTAATTCTTCGGTGTAACGTAGTTATTTTTTTAATAAGCCCTCTGGTAATGGTAGAGCGGGTAAGGTTTTCATAGTTAATATATACCTTAACCTGGTACAGGTTTCCCTCAAGGTAATGTTTGAATTTTCGAAAAGCCTTAATAATGGTCATAAATTCTTTATCGGGAATGGCGTAATTTAACTTTGTTTTTTTTAACTTGTAAAAATAAAAGGCGATAACGTATAAGTAGCCTTGATTATCGCGGTATCCGGCTATTACGCCTAAAGCGTAATCCAAGGCGTCGGTTTTAAGCTTAATTAGGCGGCTTAAGTCGTATATGATCAGTACCGGCTTGCTGGAAATCATATTTTTAATTTTTTGGAAGGCGGTTTTCGTTTTTGTTGTCCAAAAAAACTTATTTCCTTTTTTCGTTAGGTTAGATAATGGCGTAATTATTTTGCTAAAGTTTCGAATAAACTTTTTATAATAGTTAGCGAATCCGAGGAAGGTTTACATTTCCTTGATTATAATAGGCGTTTCCTATTCCTAAACTTTAACGATTTTTTAGGGTTTATTTTGATGCATTCTAAGGTAATGATATGTCCTAGAAATTCCACTCTTTGCGTATGGAATTAGCTTTTTTTATTATTAATTAGGAGGTTAACGTTTTGTAGGGCTTGGAGAACTGTATGAACGTATCCCATATGTTCCTTTTTATTTCTCGAGTAGATGAGAATGTCGTCGAGATAATAAATAACGAAAATATTTAAGTATTTCCTGAGTATATGATTAACTATCCGTTAAAAGGTTACTAATGCGTTCGTAAGTCCGAAAGGCATAACGAGGTACTTAAAAAGTCCGTATTTCGTTTTAAAAGTTGTTTTTTACTTATGTTCTGGCTTGATACGAATTTAATTATATCTGTTTTTAAGATTTAGGCTTATAAATTCATTGGCTCCTTAAAGGCGATCTTTTATTTCGTTAATTAGGGGTAACGGTGTTTTATTTTTAACCGTGATATCGTTTAGCCATTTATAATCGATAACTAGATATAACTTCCCGTTTTTCCTTAGTACGAAGAATATCGGGTATTTAGTTAATAAATTAAAACGTTATATGTAACCTTTCCGAAGCTTGTCTTTAAGGTATTTACGTAATGCCTGTAGCTTTATTTCGTTGAGGTTGTAAATCGGATAGAATTTGGTTGATATTCTTTTTTAAGGATTATCTTATAGTTTTATTCGTTATGTTTTGGTAGTTTCGTTTTAAGTTCCTTGCGGAATAGTCGTTTATATCTGTGGTACTGTAAAGGTACGTTAATTATGGGTTTTAGTTTTAAGGGTTGATGCTGTAGGTGATCGTTTATTTTTCGTAACTTTGTTCTGGTGGTAGTGATAATACGTCGTATTTTCCTGCAGTGCCCTTACTTTTTTTTATGTTTTGTTTTTGTGAGTGGTAAGGTTTTTGTCGTGTCTTTATGCCTGCATTCGTTACAATTTTCGATCGAATATTAAGATCTTTTCGTGTTTTGCTTTTTTTATCGAGTGGTTATAAAGTGAATTTTACCTGGTTAGTTGTTTAATTAATTAAGGGGTTGTATTAGTACAGTTATGGTTTTCCGAGGATTATATCCTAATTCCTTATCGGAACGATATCGAAGTTTGTTGTCTGGTTTCGTCCGTTAACGAAGATTTCGAGGTAATTAATCTTGCGGCTGATTTTTCCATTATCGTAGGTAAATGCCTAACCTTTTGCGTTCTCGGCGATATAAGGTTTCATCTTTTCTTTTTATAGTAATCAAAGTCGGTTAACCATATCCGGCGTAATATAGTTACCTTTTGTTATTTCGTAATCTACAAATGCGGTGAATTAGTGTGTCCTAATTCGTACTTGCAGGGTGATAAGGTCGTTCTTGGTTCCTATCGTCGCGTTTAGAGCCCTTTTAGAAAGCTCCTGCTGGCTTTTTGGGTTCTACTATCTTGCGGCGTTTTTATAAATGGCGTCCGTTTTTTAACTTATTTTTTAACGCCTTGATGCGTTTTTGATTTTATATGTTAAAGGTTTGCAACTGCTTTAATTATTCTTCCTGCCAGCGTAAAGTGGCTTTAAATAAGAAAACTTATGTTTGGAAATCTTTTCTGTTAATATATTTTGGTTCGGGGGTTTTTCGTCCCTTTTGTCATGCTTGGAATTGGGTATCGTATTACCTTATATTTTCCTTCCTTTTTTTTTATTTCGTATTTGATTTTCTGTCTTTTTTTTGGTTGTTTATAAAGGTTAAACGGAAGTTTAAGTTGTTAATTATTTCCAGTAATACCTTTATGATTATTTAGTAAATTTATTCTTTTTTTTATTTTGTAATCGTACTATCCGTAATGGTATATGGGGTCCTTATTAGCGCAACTTTTTCCTTTAGCCTAGTTTGTTGCTGCCGTAATAATGTTGATGGTATCTTTTAAGGCGAATGCTTTTAGGTATTTGTACTACCGTTGGTTTTTCGGATCCTTTTCGGTCTGATTGTGGAAGTCGAATCTTTAGTTATATATTTACGTAAGTCGTGTTTTAATGTACCGTTTTTTTTATATGTCTTAGGTAATGGGTGCGCTTGTATTAAGTTGTATGAAGTTTTTCGTATTGGTTTGGTTGTTTTGGGAGTAGGTTTTTATCTTAACCTTGGTACTCCTTGATTTATGCGTTTAGTTTCAATTGTTCGTACCGTTATTACCGTTTCTTTTGAGAACGGGAAAGTAGCTTGTTTTTTAAAAGCTTCTTTTATCCGTTGTGTTCTTTTAGCTATTGGATTACCGTAGGTCCTGTGGTAAGGGTTCGTTATTTTTGAACGGTTGTTTGGTATAGGTTTTTTGCTTTTTGCAGTTTTTATTATACTTCCTTAGGGGGGCTGTGGTCGTTCCTGGTTTTGATTATATTAATTTGATTTATTATCGTTTCCTTGGTTATTTCGGGGGGGTTCCTGCGGAATTGGTGTTTAGGTATTTTGTCGTAGCTTTTTGGGTGCCTTGAATTAATAGGTTTTATGTCCTATTTTATTGTAGTTAAAGCATTTGATAATGCGCAGGTTGGGTTGCTGTACTGCGCCTAATTCTATGGGTTCTGGTGCCGTTTTATAGGATATATTGGTTTTTTGTGGCGTGCTGGTATTAGGGGGATACCTTGACTTATTGTTTTGTCAGTCCTTAAAGTGTTAAGTCCTTCAGCCGTACTGCTGATCGTCGATCTTAACTGTTATGGCGATATAATCCACTAGCTTTTCGGGGGGTTTATTTTTAAATAATTCTTTTTGTACATCTTTTTTTAGGCCGTTGAAAAATATAATTATTACTGTTTTTTGTTTTTAATTAATTTTCGAAGCCAATCAAATAAAGGAGTTGCCGTATCCGGAAGCTAATTCTTTTTACTTTAAATCCTTAATCTTTTTCTCGGCTTTGGTTTTTTTATTTATTATCCCGAATGCCATTTTTAATTCGTTTTCGAATCTTTCGTAATTGTTATAAGTGTTTGTAATTTCCGCGGACTTTTATTAAAAGAATTTAATAACTTATTTACGAAATGTAAATTTAAATTAAATGCTTACGTTTCTAGTTAATTGTTTTATAACGAACTAAACTCGAAAAATAGACATAACCAGTTTAATTAAAAAGTACTTGAAGTAAGTACGGCATTCCGTAAGGAACTATTATAGTTTAATAATGGTTCCGTCAAAAAGGGTAGGCTTAATAAACTTTAAAACTTTTTTAGGTTCCTTGCTATAAGCCGTTTAAATAGATTATACGGGTTAAGCTGGTTAATCCGGTTAATTAAGTTGCTTTATGCTTATTTGTCTTACTAATTCGATTCTTTAAGCTTTCAGCTACTCGCAGGTTTTTTTAAGGGTATTAATAAGCTCGATCTTATCGTTAATAAGCTGCATAACCGCGTTAATTAATTAGTTAAGTCGGCGCAAGGCTTCTTCCTAAGAAAAACTAAATCGAATCTCCTTATTATCGGAATCCATAAGGTTATCCTTAAGTACCTGAAAGGTTTTTTTAAAGGCGGGCTGCTTATTAAATAACATAATATCAAGGGTATTACTTAAAGTTTAACAATACTGCTAAATAAGAGCTTATAACGTATAACGGCTAAGGGGTTTAACTAACTATTAAACTTAATCGTACGGTTTATGTTAGCTGTATTATCGTAGAAAACTAAGTAATAATACGTTTAATAATTACGTTTAATAATAACAAATTATCAAAGGTAATTTAAGTAATTAAATTGTATTATAAGATAATAATTTATCTAAGCTACGGTAATAACGAATATATATATCCTTATTTTGGCTTAAGATACTTAAGCGGTTTAAACCCTTTTGCTAATTAAGTCCTCTTAAGCCCCCTTAAGCCCCTTCGTAACTTAACTGGCTTAAAAGCTTTAGGCCAATAAGGGTCTTTAAGCTTTTTGAGCTGGTTACGTAATGTTTGAACTTAGGTCGGGATTGAAGTTCTGGAGGTCCGACTGTGTGTGTTGCAGCTAAGACCGTTAGGTCATAACAGTTTACTTCATTACTTTTAAACTCTTTTTAATAAATAATAACGAAATCGTATTCTGCTAGCTTTTCGACGTAACGTAATTATTATCATGTTAATCTTTTCATAGTAGTAAAATAAATACGGTTTTTATAGTCTGTATATATTTTAACTTAGTGAAAGTTTCCCTTAAGATAATATTTAAATTTTCGAAAAGTTTTAACTATAACCATAAATCCTTTATTTGCAATAGCGTAATTTAATATTATTCGCTTTAAAGTATATAAATAAAAGGCGATTAAGTATAAGTTGTCTTAGTTATCGCGATATTTAATTATTACATTTAAAGCGTAATTCGAAGCATCAGTCTTAAACTTAACTAGGCGATTTAGGTCGTATATAATTAGTACTAGCCTATTAATAATGGCATTTTTAATTTTATTATTTGTTTAAAATCGCTTTTTTATTAGGTTTAATAATAAGATACTCATTTTAATAAAATATCGAATAAAGGTTTTATAATAATTAATAACTGTAAGAAAGATTTACACTTTCTTAATTATAGTAAGATTATTTTACTTTTATATTATAGAGATTATTTTACTTTTATATTATAGAGATTCTTTTAGGCTTTATTTTATGTAATGTAAGGTAATAATATGCTTTATAAATTCCACCTTTTAAGTATAAAACTAGTCTTTTTCCGTATTAAATAATAAATTTATTTCTTATAAGACTGAAAAAAACTTTATAAGCGTATTCTATATATTCCTTTCCATTTTTCGAATAAATAAAACTGTTATCGAAATAATAAAGAACGAAAACATTTTAGGTCTTTTTAAGTATAACGTACCACACCAGTGAGCGAGACATACCAGTGAGCGAGACACTTTTTGGCACCTCGCAACAACCAATCTAAATAACTCAACTACAACATATCTAATTAATTCAAATTAACAGTATTCCTTTTCGCTGACCATACCTACAGGTCTTTATTAAGTGCACGCATTATATCAAGGCTTATTACGGACGCCATTTTGCTTTTTGGTCCCCCCAACCCGTACGCGACCGATTAGTTCCTGACGTATCCAAGTCAATATTACCCCCATTTCGAAAGTACTAAAGCCGATCGACAAGAAAATAATTACCGACCGAATTCCTAACCTATATACGTACGCGCTTTTTGTCCGGCTTTAATACGTAGAAGATATTCGTAAAATACGTCGTATTGGAAGGTTGCAAAGCGCGTTGCAAGGTTGTGGGGCAAGGTTATAGGGCTTGTTATGGGGTACGTTACGGGGCGCGTTCCGGAGCGCGTCGTAAGGCGTATCGCGGTATTGAAGGACTTATCGGAGCAACAATTCGATTTTACGTATTTAAAATAATTAAAACAAACGTTCTTAATAAAGAAAAATACTTATTAGACGGGATAAACAAGTTCTTTTAATCGATAGAAAAGATTATAATAAAAAAATATTGTTGATAATTATTAAATATAGCTAACGCGGGTAGGTTAAAAGAAAGAAATAGCGATATAACGTCCGCAACAAGTTTTAATATAATACGTGCATTTATTAAAGAGCTATTGGTATGGTTAGCGAAAAGGAATACTGTTGATTTAAATTAATTAGATGTGTTGTGGTTGAGTTATTTGGATTGGTTGTTGCGAGGTGCCAAAAAGTGTCTCGCTCACTGGTGTGTCTCGCTCACTGGTGTGGTACGTTATAATTAACTATTTGTTAAAATATTACTAGGACGTTCTTAAGCTCTAAAGGTATAAGGAAATATTTAAAAAGAAAATTATATTATAATTTTAAATGTTAATTTCTTTTATTTAATTATTTATAGATAATAATTAAGGGTAACTTTCTAGTTTTTCTTTATAAACGAAATATGCAATATCCGATTAATAAGTTAAAGCATCGTATATAATCTTTTTAAGCTTATCTTTATAATATTTACGTAATACTTATAATTTCGTTCTGTTAATGTTATAACTCCGATAAAATCTTCTCGATATTTCTTTTTTAAGTATTATTTTTTGTTTTATTCGTTATATTTACTCATTTTGTTATAAGGTTTCTTTTTTAATTAATTATTTGTATTTATAATAACGTACCACACGGGCGAGCTGTACACACGGGCGAGCTGTACACTTTTTTTACCATTTTAACTATTTAACTTCAATTATTTATTTCTCAACAACTATAATATAAAACGACTTACAAAAAAAGCGAAAATGAACCTAACCGTTCAGGCTAAAAAACAAAATCCGAAACTTAATTATAAAAAGCTTAATTTTATCTATGACGTTCCATTTATTACCTTAGGAACGCGAATTAACGGCAAACCCGCCCGAACCGATACCATTCCTAATTCGCGAAAACTAACGCCAACCGAAAAGAAATCGATTATCGAAAAAATCCTTAACCTAAATACGCGAACGTTTTTTATCCGGCTTTAACATGTTGAAAATATGACGAATTTGCTACTTAGCCAGCGCGCCGTAGGACGCGTCGGGGTTAATTAGGCGTTAACTTTTATACGACGGCAAAAAAAATTCAAAACGCGTTTAAATTGAAAAATTAATTATTAAAGAATATTATGCGAAAATTTAAAGGTATTTCGCAAATGGTTTAAGCTAGTTCGAACTATAATCGCAAAATACGGCATCGCAGAAAAAGATATTTATAACTTCGACGAAACGGGCTTTCTAATAAGGCTTTTAATAACATACGGCATAATAATTACAAGCGCCGAAAAATGTGGAAAACCTAAATAAGCGTAATAAGGTAATCGGAAATGGATTATAATTATATAAGTTATTAATTCGTAAAGTTAAGCTATACCGTCATTTATTATTTTAGCAAAGAAAACTTACCTTATTTCCTAATATCGCGATAACTTATTACCAGCTTATTAAAAAGTTAATACCAGTTTTAATAGTTAAACAATTAACGAATTAAATCTAAAATAGATCCAATATTTCGATAAATATACTTAAACGCGTACGAAAAAAACTAAACGTTTTTTTATCCTTAATAATTACGAAAGTTATTATTTGATCGAATTTGAAAAATATTACGCAAATAACGATATTATTATTCTTTATATGCCCGCGTATTCCTTTTATCGGCTTTAAACTTTTAACTTATCTTATTTTTCCGTTTTAAAACGCGTTTATTCGCTTTATATCGAAAGTTTAATACGACGTTACCATACCTATATTACGAAAAAAGATTTCCTCGCCGGTTTCTACGACGCGTTTAAAGCTACTATAACGTCCGATAACATTAAATCCGGATTTGCAAAAGTTAAACTTATTTTATTTAATCTTAATAACGTTTTTTCCGAATTAAACGTTCCTCCGGTTATGCCTATACCGACGGTTTCGCCGCTTACTTCCGCCGGTTCCATTTTTTCTCCTCCTGCAAAAACCCTTAAAAATATCCGTAAAATAACGAAATAAGAACGTTACTTACAAAGAAAGATTAGAAATTACCAGGGTAGCTCGCCGACAAAAATAGTAAAATCGGTTAATCTTTTAACAAAAAGTAACCTGTTATTTTTGTACGAAATAGCTTTTTTTCGGGAAAAAACCGCTTAATTGCGCAAAACCAATTATTTTCTTAGTAAACGCCGAAAGACCAAAAACAAACGTTTTTAAAAAGGAAGAACACTTACTATATAAAAGGGATAAGCTCTTTTGGCCGAAAAAAAAAAGATGGTGAAAAATTGCAGCCAACAGCGGCTAAAAGTAATCGTCGTAAGAGGGTTAAAACGAAAGAACGGAAATGTGGCGTCTACGGCAAGCCCGGACATAATACGCGCACTTGTAAAAAAGCTGTAAATACGTCTAGCGACGGAAAATCCGATTAATTTGAATTAATTTATCGCGTTATGGTTATTTTATTTGGATTTGTTGTTATAGAATGCTAAAAAAGTGTACAGCTCGCCCGTATGTACAGCTCGCCCGTGTGGTACGTTATTATAAAAGTACGTTAATTATTATTTCTGGTTTTAAGGTTGATGCTATAAATCATGGTTTAGTTTTGGTAAATCTATTTTAATAGTAATGATAAAACGTTATATTTTTTATATATCATCGTTGTTCTTTTTTATACTTTGTTCCTATAGGAAATAAAATAGCTGTCGTATCTTTATACCTATATTTAGCGCGACTCTCGACCGAATATTAAAATCTCCTTGTATATTCTTTATTCTTGTTGATAGTTTATAATAGAAATCTCGTGTAGGTAATTACTTAATGAATTAAACGGTTATATTACTATAATTATAGTTTTTAAAAATTATATCGTCATCTGTTATTTGAAAAATATTAACGTTTATCATTTAGTTTTATTTGTTAACAAAAATCTGAATGTAATTAATTTCGCGGGTAATCCTTTTATTATCCTAAATAAATACTTAATCTTCCGCGTTTTTCGAAATATAACGTTTTATTATTTTTATAATAACTTCTTATTATTTTATAATTTATAAATACGACAAACTAATATATATTAATACGTATTTATAAGATAATAAAAACGTTTTTAACTTTTATTTTCGCGTTTAAACTTTTTTAAAAAGCTTTAGCTAACTTCTCGAGGTTTTACCATTTTGAAAACTTTTTATAAATAGCGTTTACTTTTTTAAATCTTTTTTAGCGCCTTAATGGGCTTTTAATCTTATTAATTAAGGGCTTGTAACTATTTCAATCATTTTTCTAGCGGTATAACTAGCCTTTTAAAAAAGGAACGTATATTTTAGTTTCGATGTTTTTTACTTCTTTTGTCGCACGTAAAATTGAGCATTATATTACTTTATGTCCTTATTTCGGTTTTAGATATTCTCTTATATTTTCCGTTATCCCTTTAAATCTTTTATAGCTCTTAATTAAAAGTTTAAATTGCTAATTATTTTTAAAAAGTCTTATTAACTGTTTAATAAGTTTATTCATTTTTTATTTTATAATAGTGATACTTGAAAAATATATAACGTTTTAATTAAAGCATTTTTCTATTCGGGCTTACTTATTACTACTGTAATAACGTCGATAATGCTTTATAAACTATATTTTCATATTTCTTTATATTATTTGCAATCCTTAATATCTTTTCTAATTTAATTATAAAAATCGAATCTTTAATTATATATTTATCAAACCCGCTTTTAGATATATTATTGTTAATATATATATTTACGGTAATAAGTAGGTTTATAATAACTAATATATAATGTTTTCGCATCGGTCTAGTTATATGAATAACAAAGTTTCGTTCCAATTTTAATATTTCTTAATTCATGGGTTGAATTTTTATAATTCGTACCGGCATTATCGTTTTTATTAGAAACGGGAAAGTAACTTATTTTTCATGAGGTATATCGACTCGTCGTATTTTTTAAGCTACTAAGTTATTATAAGTCCTGTAATTAAAGTTCATTATTTTTAAATATTTACTATAGAAAGTCTTTTTACCTTTTAGAATTCTTATTATACTTTCTTAAGCGAAAAACAATCCCTTTTAATCTTAATTATATTAATCGATTTATTGTTCTTTTTATTATTTAGGCTGGTTTTTAAACAACGAGTATTTATATATTTTGCTACGATTTCTTAATGTTTCTATATTAATAAATCTTATATTCTGTTTTATTATTATATTACTTTCCTTTTTATAAATCTATGTATTATTTTATAGGATATGTGTTTTTCGTAACGTACTGATATTAAGAGAATATTTTAAAATATAATTTTACTAGTTTTTAAAGCATCGAGCGTTTTCAGCGCACGGTTAGTTATTAATCTTAATTATTAGAGTTATATAATTTATTAATTGTTTAAAGTGTTTTTTTCTTAAATAAATCTCTTTTATTCTTTTCTTTTAAATATTTGAACAATGCAATTATTAATACTTTTTATTCGTAATTAAATTTTAACGTTAGTTAAATAAAGATTTACCGTATTTAAAAGATATTTCTTTTTATTTTAAGTTCTTACTTTTATCTTCAGCCTTAACCTTTTCGTTTACTATTTCGGATATTCTTTTTTTAATTTTTCTTTTGACTTTTTATAATCGTTATAGATTATTATAGTTATTATAAACCTTTATTTAAAAATATTAATAACATATTTACGAAAAATGAGCCTAATTAACAGATTAGGTTTTCGAATAGTTGTCTTTTACCGAACTCGATTCGAAAAGTAAACGTTACGAATTTAATTAGAAAATATTTAAAGTATACGCGATATTTTATAAGGAACTGTTAGATCTTAGTAATAATTCTCTTAAAAAGTTAAGTTTAATAAACTTTAAAGTTTTCCCGGTTTTCTTGATATAGGTTATTCAAGTAGATTATATTAGTTAGGCTAGCTAATTTAATTAAGCTAGTTACTTTCTCTTTACTTCTTTAATTAGGTCGGTCTGTTAAGGCTTTATTAGTTCTGCGACTTTTTAAATATATTAATAAATGCTGTTTTATCGTTATTACATTGCGTAAATGCATTAATTAATTAGTTTATTTATTAGGATAGATGATATATCTTAGTCTTATAGAGGCTTACTTTGACGCCGACTACTGGGCCCCCGGCAGCACGTAATTTCTCGACTGATATTGTTGGATATCAGGGGTTCTAAGATAGAGGACGCCACGGAGATTACCTGTGGCTTAAAGTGGGGATTACACCAGCCACACCTATTAGTATAAGCTCTGACCGACGCGGTGAAAAGGATTCCAAGATAAATATAATAACTAATGCGATTAATTTAAAGTAACGTCATGTATAATAATTAAAAGTCTTATCTGCTTAAAGATTAACCGCGTATATAATTAACACGCGTATCTTACTTAAAATATATTCATTTTAAACGATAACATCGATCCTAACTATCTTATCGGTATTATATAATACTACTAAAAATTGAAAACTTTAAAAAACGGAACTCTGAAAGCAAGCCGATAACCTAAACTTATAAGGGCTTATCGCCCCTAAAAACTACGAAACGTAACCTACCTAACCGAAAACGTTAAAAATATAAAACTTTCTTAAAGAAAATGTACGTATCGTACCGAAATAACAATTTAACCACACGATTACTATCGGAACCGACCAATAAAACGAAATTAACGAAATCATAAACCTAACAAACTTAATTATCGAAAGGTAAAAAGCTTATTTTTAAATCTAAAGCGAATTCGTATATAAAAATAAAAAACATCACGATATCTGGAAAAATTTAAAAAAGCTATTTTTAATTAGGTTATATCTTTAATATTATCAACTATCCAAAAACCCGCCTTCTTATTAAACTAAAACCTTTGGAAATAATATGCAACGTTAACCGCTTTTAAGAAAATATACGAAAACGACCTGGTTAACAACGTTTAAAACTAATATCGCCAGCACCTTAAACTTTTCGTTGAATCACTTAAAAAGGTAAAAAGATGTATGTAAAAGTAAAAAAGATTATAGCTAAAAGTTATAAGCATAAAATACTTAAAATAATTAACTATCGGACATAAGTTAAAGTTTTACTAATAATTAAAACTCTCGTCTTAAGTAATTAAGTCTCGAATTTGCGAATAATGCGTAAAATTAATATTGCGAATAAAACCTTCTTATACCTAAAAGTCGCAACAGATATCCGAGACGAATAGATAACGATATATTACCTTAATGCCTTTAACAAATATAAATATAACTTTTCTAAGCTTTAATAGGAAAGAAAAAAAGCCGATTAAAGAAGAAGACGGTTAAAAAACTGATTTTATCGAATAAGCGACCGGAGATAACTCCTGCGAATCTCGAAAAAAGGTAACAAAGCTTTTAAGGTAATAAAGGCCGTAAGGGAAAAAGAATTACGCAACGAATTAAAACGGAAACGTTAAAAGTTTAACGTAAACGTAAAAAACGAAAGGCGCTACCGTGCATACCTATAAATCCACCCGCTATCGCAATACTTTTACGCATTTCCGAAAAGTGCTCCCCTAGGGTAAAAACCTAACTTTCCAATATAAAAGCTAATTAAATAACGAATAATAACGGATACGATATTAAAAAACGAAAAATAACATTTAAAAAAGAAACTAAAACAAAAGCATAGCAACTAACTTTTCAACGAGGGGATAGGAAAAACGAAAATCTACTTTTTAATATAGTATATACGGAAGAAACAAATCTTTAATTTATTTATTAAACCCTTAAAAAGTTTGATTATTTTCGACTTAAGTATAACTCTTTATATCTTTAACATTATTATTCGATTTTTCGATTTTAAAAAAGCCTTAGCGGGCAACTTTATATACGTAAAAGGTATACGAATCTTAATTATAGGTTAAGAAAAAATCGATATCGAATTCGAAAACTTAAATAACCCTTTAATTATGCGATTATACGACGTAACGTATTATACGAACTTCGCTTCTAACTTAATATCCTTTCGCTTATTACGGAAAAAAGGTATTAATAACATATCAAAAGTTTTAATAATTACTTACGTCGAAAAAGTAATTTTATTTTTTGTTACTTAATTAATAACTGGAATCAGTTTGTATTCGAAAACGTTTTAGTAAATATATCTAAAGAGTTATTTGAGATCCGTTATAGCAGGTTTAACTCTTAAACCAAAAAAACCTCCCAACGCTGTTTTATCAAAACTTTGGTATCTACGGCTAGGATATTCGGGCCCAAAAATTCTAAATTACCTTACCAATTACTTTAAAGAGGTACGGATTAAGGGGCTAACTATTATAAATTATAATACTTACGGATGTTTAAAAATAAAAAGGTAAAATAAACGAAAACCCGGAAAAAACCCGTTTAAGATAAGATAAAAGTTTGTAATTAATTTTTCCGATTTCGAAAAGATTCCCGAAAAATATAAAAGCTTTATGTTATTAATTAAGCGATATTTCGTATATATATTTAACCTTTACCTTAAAAACCGAAAAGCTAAAACCTTTATAAAAGCATTGTAATATTTTTAAAAATAATAATTTATTAAAATTAGGTAATGCCAAAAGGTTTTAAATACGATAACGAAGTTATTAAAGAAATTAAGGGTTTAAGCTTTTTCTAAAAAAAAAGAAATATATACGTTACGAACCTTATACGCCATATACGCAGTTATAAAATAATACCGCAAAACGTTCGAAAGGTATAATGAAGGAAAAAGTTCGAATACTAAAAAAAGAAGCAAATCTGACTGCCTTTTTATAAGTAAAATTTTATAAAGTAACAGTATATTTTTATACCCGAACCTTAAAAAACTTTTTTTCTTTTCTAATAATTACTATATAAATATTTTTATATTTACTTTATGTTTAAGGATAACCTAGTAATTAAAGACCGCAAACCATATTAGGTACGTTTTAAAGCATATAGCTATAAGACGTACGTTATATTCAGAAATACGAGCTTTAAAAAAAGCCGACCATAAAATTTAAACCTTAAAATATAAATAAAATATTTCGTTAAGTATAACTTAACGAACGTTTATCGGGTATAAAATTTATTAATTAATAAGGTTTACGTTATACGGAATATCGTCTTTAACAAAAAAGATTTTTTTTTACCGGGAACGTCAAAAACGTACGAAATAACCTATTACATGTTACCGAAAAATCTTAATTACCTTATTATAAAACTTTCAAATATTTATATATACTTAAATTCCTAACTTACTAAATTAAAAAAAGAATAAAGAATTTAATAAATTATAAAAGTACAAAAAGAAATAAAATAAATGTCTAATAAAAATCGACTTAAAATGTAAGCGCAAAACGCTTCCGATACGGTATACATTATTAAGCTTAATCACCCTTATATTATAGCTATATTCGAACTACTTTTAATTCAAAACTTTATTCCCTTATTTATAGCAACATTCATAACCGCTATTATCAAAAAACTTACGGAACATCAAAAAAATACAAATAGTCTGGTTCAGCTAAAAAAAGAAAAAAAAAGAAAGAAAAGCTTACTTAATCGCTGCCGGTAGTAATATAAGGTAACGACCTCCGGTATTTCCTCGCTATTAATTCCGGCCGAAGGAGATCTTCGAACTATAAAGTAACGCCGTATAAACTAGGAAATAACATTTAACGCAGGTAAAAAAGCTACCCTAATCGATACGCTAAATAACAAACGAGTAATTAATGTAAAATTTACGAAGCTTCTGAATAAGCTTATTAAATATCTTAATAATAAAAGGTTTAACCGTTAAGGTAACCTTAACCTAGGAAAATTAAGCAAAATATATCGGCGAAACATGCCATTGCCGCCTAAAACGCATGAAAACCTAAAATCTTATCTTATAAAGAAAGATTCCTTTAAAGCAGAACGTATTTATTTATAAAAGCATTTTAAGATAATTGCGTAAATTAAAATTGATAAAGATAAGGTTAAAGGTTACTAATTACTAAGCTGCACATAAGTATACGTATATACGTTTAATAAGCATAAATGGTTTTTTAAATATAAAACTCGTTTCGTAATACGAAATAATGAATAAGCTAAATCTGTACTTAAAAATACGTATACGTTAATCTTAGCAGGAAGGTTTTTTTAAAATACTTATAACTATAATTGCCTACTTCGATTTAAAGCTTACTTAATACGATATAATAAATGCTTTTATTAATGCGAATTTGCCATACGATATACTTATAAAAATACCTTTAAGATATAAAAAGTAAAGGAAAATCTTACATTTATAAAAGGCCTTATATAAACTTCGAAAGGTGCTTTTATTATAATAAAAAGAATTTACTGTTATACTGAAAAAGTTAGAATTTAAGCCTATTCCTTATGAACTATACTATTTCTTTAAAAACGAAATCCTTATTTTTTTTATCGATAATATAATTTTAACTTCTCGTAAATAAAGATAACCCGATATAATCGTTACTATAAAGAAATTACAATTTACTAATTACCTAATAAAAAGATATAAAACTGTAATAATTTTTAAATATAACGATTATTAAAAAGAAAAAAGAAAAAAAGAAAAAAAGAAGGATTAATTTAATTATCCAAATCCGATTACGTTAATAAAGTTGCTAATTTCTTTTAAAAAAACGAGTTATTTCTTTAAATACTTATAACATATAAAACATTACTTTTTTAAAAAATAATAAAGTAATTATAAATTCGATTAATAAATATTAACGAAAAAGTAAATCTATTTTTATATAATAATTATTATTCGGCTCGATATTACCTTTACCGTTTTCGTTTATCCCATTTTAATATAAATTCCAGCAATAAATACCACGATACCGCCTAATACTTAATTGAATATTTAGCGGAAACGAAAACGTACGCTTTGTACCTCGGAAATAAAAATACTTTCGATATTTAAAGTAACGCCTTTTTCGTTGATAATAACGTCGATCGAAAAAGCTTATAAGCATACGTAATAAGATTATTTCATAAAATAATTAAATAACGAACGAATAAATAAAATGTAATAACTGCTGTTATAATAAAAGCGAAATTACTATTTTTTACTTAAGTTACGAAAGAGATCATATATACCTTAGGGTTAATTAAGGAATTAAAAGTATATTTAAACAACTTTAAAATAAATTTATAATATAATAACTAATAAACCATACGTTATGTTAACACCGACATTGCCCAGCTATAAATAAAACTTAGATACGTTAATATACAAAACTATTTTCTCCGATAAACGACTATTCAACACCAAATCAAAATGAAATATAGCCTTTTATACGATATGCTACCAAATAAGTAAATTAAGGTTTTATCGGAGGAAAAGTTTAAAAAGTTTAAGAACCAGATTTGATTAATAAATATAAGGGAAAAAATCGAGGTTAGAAAATTACGAAAGTTGAGGTAAAAAAACTTTAATAAAATAAAACATTACCATCATAAAGGAAAATCACCCGGATAAATCTTAAAACCCAGAATCTCATAACAGATCAGCCAACTTCGAAGGAAACAATCTAAAGGGGTATGTTAAATATTACGGGTCCTAAAATAAAGGACGCCACGGAGATTACCTATGGCTCAGGGTAGGGATTACACCAGCTACACCTATTAGTATAAGCCCTGACCGACGCGGTTAGGAGAACTCCAAGATGAATATAACAACCAATGCGATTAATTCAAGGTGACGCAGTGTGCAACAGATATCGGCTTGGAAAGCTTTCATATGTGGTTGCCAATAAGCTTTGACCCTGATAAACCTTATGCGCGCTGGCTAGTTCGGCAGAGTTAATATAACTTAAGAGATGTTAAGCTATACGCGGTAAATCTTAAAAATAAACCCTGAAGGTAAATCTTAAAGATAAACCCTAAAGGCAAACCTTAACAGTAAACCTTAAGGATAAATCTTAAAGGTAAATCTTAATTGCGCATAAAAGGGTCGATCGTTCCCATGGCACCTTTTCGAGTTACTCATTAATTAAGACACTATGCCGTTAATCGGATAATAATAAATATTTTCGATATTATAAATTAAGGTAGTTTCTTTTAATTAAAATCATAAATAAAAACAGAACTTAATTTGAAAACTTGATAAGTTATGTAATTATTACTTATTTCCGATTATTCTATTTTATTAAGTTTATTTAAATTTTTTAATTTTTTAAGTTTTTGATTTTTTAATTTTTTAATTTTTTAATTTTTTAATTTTTTAATTTTTTAATTTTTTAATTTTTTAATTTTTTAATTTTTTAATTTTTTAATTTTTT
>QJNU01000652.1:0-40622 GCA_004154915.1 Monosporascus ibericus
CCCCCCCCCCCCCCCCCCCCCCCCCCCCCCCCCCCCCCCCCCCCCCCCCCCCCCCCCCCCCCCCCCCCCCCCCCCCCCCCCCCCCCCCCCCCCCCCCCCATATCATTCGATGCCAGAAGCAGAGGAATTCACCTTGGAAAGCAATCCTCAGCTCGTCGTTCCGGTGGCTCTGTCTTGCCTGCCAGTTAGATAAGCCTCGGGTCGACCCCTTGAGGGAAGGAAGCGTATGCAGCCGAGACCGTATCCTGGCATGCAGCACCTAAGGGGGCCTACGCGTGGATGGAGGATCCGAAAGTTGCGGCACAAGGCGCCACTATCGATGAACCGGAGATATCTGGATGGCTCGTGACAACGGCTAAAAGTCTTCACCAGACCCCCCACTGGGTTCATCGTTCTCGAGGCACTACTTTCTGACGGAACCAGACTCACTCTCGGGGGCGCATACTTGAAGGCGTACATGAGGGCTTTTTCGGCCGAGACATCCTCCCATGCCTTCACCGCCCAATCTCTCTTTCCGCCTCAAGTACGGAGCATTCTGCGCTATCCGTAACCTGACCCAATGGAAACAGGGCGATAACTCCGACCCAATACCCACCGGTAGAGAGCGCAAGTGGGATAACACACGCATACACGGATTCTTCGAGTCGGCACAACCCCCCTGGTCCGCACGGCGAAGCGAAGCCCATCCGCGCCTAACCTTCTTAATCCAAGAAGAGGTGGGACACGTATGGTTGCTGATGAGTCGGGGCGCTGTCGTACGAATATCATCATCGTCATCCCGTCAGGCCGCAGTCTACCGGTGCCTTCGGATCATATCACCGTCCATGGCCGAGACCGCGGTTCTGTTTAACTAGCGATAGTTTATAATGTGGAGGGCCGCTTCAGTATCGCGGCGACTACACTCACGTACATAATTACATACGTAGTCACGGGTATTGGATCCATTACATCATTGGGTAGGGCTAGGAATGGCACCACGGTACCGCTCGCCGAACATCCCAGGCGCTGCCGGTTCTTACCGAAGCCGCTAGCTCTTCGCGCGTGGATACCAGATGGGTCTAATACGAGCTTCTCGATACGGGAAGTAAGGTACTTTTTAGGGTCTCCGCTCGGGAGCCCGGCTTCTTCGGAGAAGCTCCAGTCGAGAAGATCTGTTGAAATCCTTCCTTTCTCTGGTTGGCTTCACATGAGATGTAGGTGGGTAGCTACCTATGTGGCAGACTTCGGAGAAAGTTTGTGTGGTGCTCTATACCGTGGACGCGCTATATGCGCGCAATGTCTGTATACCCGTCCTACTCGATGCAAGGGTATCTTCTAATGATCTATATACATGATTCGTCGTGATCCAAGGAGATGTCGTGGGTATTTAAAGTCAACCCCAATACGCAAAATAAGCGGAACTCCGTGTCGCCTAGCCTCGAAGACTGAGTTCAAGGACTCTTGACGCGCTATAACCGTTTTGGTAACCCAGTTTGATGAAAAGTAGACCCGTCGTGAGGTGGAGCCGTAGCTGTTGACCGACCCTGGATGAAAGAACGCCGCCGCCAATGCTAGTAATGAGTTTCCAGGTAAGACATGATAGATGAGAGATGAACGATGGAACTTTTTCCGGGGCACATCCTCGTTCTTTCACCTGTATCCCCATCGTCCATTGTTCCACTTCAACGCGGACGACTCGTCCTTCTCCCATTCTGCCATCTTAGCGACGACGTCTTTCAGACAGACCCCGTAAGAGCAGCACGCTTCCGGAGGGGCGTCGCCCCTGAGGATAGCGTCTCGCGTAGCCTATTAGATTTAATGTCAGCTTTTCATATGCGTGATTGCCCATAGATCTCTAGAGCGACGTACGTCTGGGCATCGCATCGGCGAGGCTTGTACAAAGCCACCAAGAGAACCCACAACAGTGATCGTCGAGAGTAAGGTACTGGGCTGCATTTGGTTGATGTTGCAGATCGATGCAATTAGGTTTGGACCTCAAATTTCGAAGAAAATCCCGTAGGGGTATCTCGCTGCACCTTCGATATGATCGGCACGGTAGGGCGTGTGCGTATCACAGCTCTTAGTAGTCGAGGGTGTGAACGAGAGCAGTGGTTGAGTAGTTAAGGTAACGAACGGATCCGGATCGACGTGATACGGGAGATCAGGAATTTTATTTACCAGAGGGCAATCATACCGTACTTATTAAAGTCCTACCGCACGAGGAGAGACGGGCAGCCATATTTAAGAGCAGCGGCTCCTTCGTGTGCGCGGTGCCCATATCGTAGACAGGGGTACTGTAAGCCTGCCAAGAGATACGAACGGGATTGGGGCACGCCAAAGTTTTGCGGGCCTATCACTGGCGACCCTGTAACGAGTTGAGCAACGTAGCAACTTTTTAGTAGAGTTACGATACTTCCCACGGCGCCACAACCCAGGGAACTCGTAGTAATGAGACAACAGGCTTGAGACTAAATGGTGCTTTCAGCCGTATTCCTCTTATGCTCTACTGTAATAGGTAGGTTGAGGCCAAGCCGATCACCACCGTAAGCCTCTGAGCCCGACTTTAGTGTCGAGCCTGTGTCAGCACCGCCCGTGGGCTGTATTCTGGTCTGCTGTTTTGCGGGGAACCGTGGCAGAGAGACAATAGCTGACCATGAAGCCCTGTGTGTATGCACATAGGTAGGGCATGCTAGAGATAAGACGGCTGGATGTATTGCTAGGACATTTACCCACAATGACGATAATCAGCGACGTCCGGAACAGTGGGGGAGGTAAAAGGGTGACCGGGTGGAACCATTGTGAGATGTCACAAACGGTGTCAGAAAAACAACTCCGGAACCCGAACCAAATAGAATTGACCTGAACTTGACAAAACTGCTGGCTGACAAGGACGAGAACGAGAGGATGGCTGTCTACTGACCAAACCTACGTAATTGTGACCAGTTGGAAGGGAGTCGGGCGGATTCAAAAATAGAACAGGGTTCTGTCATTTGAGAATTGGCTTGTTCCCAAGCTCTGGTTCAGCTTTAAGGAAGGGCGAGCCGAGGATGGATAAAGTTAAGCCTAATCGGGTAGGCGTTCATTGCTATAGTAGGGACCTACCCAGATGAACTAAACCGATCGGCCCTCGTTATTTCTTGTTCTGACAGCTATTAATGTCCGCTAATTCCCCGCGTAAATAAATAGGCGAAGACAGAGGGTCCTTTTATTTTATTTTACGAAGACGTTGTTGGGTCTCTGCTTCGAGGAACGAATACTGCGTCTACGTGGGAATAATCTTCCGGTCTAATGGAGCCTCAACACACCAGCGTGGTTGTCCCCGCGCGGGATATATTACTTCTGTATTTTGCAATAACCGCTAGTCTCCGCAAGGGAGTCTCGAGCGCGGTATGTCAACTTCTTATTGTACGGCTTAATGCGCTGATATCAAGAACTTCACATCCCATACCGTCGCAGCCCGCTGAGGGGTTTCCACCGCCGGGGTGAGCCCTGGGAAGGGTGGGGTGCGTCATCTCGCAAAATAGGTGACCCCGTGATACGTTGACAACTTGTCTCAAAATGCTGGTCGCAGGCTAGGTAGCCACAAATCGTGAGAGAAGAAGCATTCGCGTGGCGCAACCTATGGGCTTACCGATCCCGCACCTGGTGGTGGTCATGGGCATCCCTTTCGCTTCCAGACTCCGCTCAGCCCGGACCACTTACGCGAGAGACACGTCTTCGGCGGGCACGGAGCTCGTGTATCTTCGATACGGGCGCTCCCTCGTACGAGAGACCCATCCCGGGTTTCAACTTGACTGGCACCGGCATCATACGAATGCTATTTTTATGTGGGTCTTTTCTCGAGGGCTTTTCTTACGTAACCATGGGGCCTCTATACCGACAGACTGGATACCAGCCGGAGCCTAAGGAGTTGCAAAGGACGTCCATGCGGCCCCTGTCGATCCCATCCTCCGTTGCCGGGTCTTGTCGTCCATTTCTCTATCGATATTTATGTAGACGTCTTTGAACGGAGGCAGAGATGCAACAGAGCAAGTAACCTGAGCATCTACGTGACGATAACCCCCTCACTGAAAAGCCCAGCTTATGATTCAGAATGTAGATGCATGCAGATTGACTCAAAGCTAGTAATTTCAGCCTTACTGTAGCCCGTCTCCGATGCACGGGGGCTGAACTTGAAACACAGTCAGACCTCCACGAATAGCTAGACAACGCTATTCCGCGCCACAGCCCCCATCTCTGGCGCCCGATGTTCGTCATCATCCGGGTCTGCCTTGGGGCCTTAGTAGAGAGTACTTGTTCCCTATTTCGCCGATGTCTTCTTAATGGCCGACTTATCTTGGGTCACGAAACAATATGCCACCGTTGACCTAAGTCCCACGGCGAACGGGGCGAGTGAATATGTAGCCAAGCACAAAGTAAAATAACCTTACATTGGCCCAAGGCTAACAACATCTCAACTTGGTCCAAAGAAAAAGAGAGGGAACCTTGGGCGAACACTTAATTCGATCCTCTGCTCATTAGACGTAATTAGCAATACTGTATACGATATTCCAATAGTTTCTCTTCGCGTAACGATACGCCACGGTGACCACGTGACCGCTGGGAGCTGAGGACGACGGGTATACGTTAGCCACTGCGACTCTCGGCCGCCGTAACACAAACTCGTGCGTGGAATAAGAGACATGCAAGCCGTGGTTCGTTCCTTTCTTTCCTGGATATTCTGGTATTGCTGCCACGTTATCATGCGTCGTGTCTGGCTTCTTCACACTGCCTCTACAGCACGAAATCCATAGGTGACGGCGTCACAAGCGGCTCAGAGCTCAGCGGGACACCACGGTCTAGGTTGCCGAGCCTGTCCCTCTACGTAGGTCGTTTTCGTGAAGTCGTCCATTCAGAGAAATTATCGCTTTCATTTCGTCGCGAAACGCACATATCTAAGCACGCCACGCTTCTGATAGAGAATCAAACGTTACTCCTGTAGTGCTACAACGGGGCGCTCCGTCGAAAAGAAACGCATGAAAACGTAACGCGCAAGGCTCCTAGCCCTTGGCCTCGACCCTTGGCCCTCGCGCCGAAAACACCAGTCCGTTGGCCTGCCACCTGATAGTATTCACCGCCATCCCTTCATCATCCCTTTCAGCCCCGATACCCCTTCCAAGCCCACAACTCCGGCCTAAACACGATCTCGAAGCTAACGGCATCGAAGACGCCGACTGCGGCGCAAAGGTCGCGGGAGCCCTCGACGCCGTCGACGGGCAGGTCCTCGTGGAGGTCCGTCTCCTCGTGGAGGTCCCAGCGGCCCTCCTCGCGGCCGCCGCGCGTGAGGAATACCTCGACGCGCGTGCCGAGTCCGCCCGCGCCGGGACCGAACACCATGCCGATGCCCAGCGTCTCGCCGCGCCGGAAGGGTCGCGTGAAAGTCTTGCCCCCCCACCGGTCGTTGACGTATCGGTGCCCGTCGTCGCCGTGCACCGCGAGGCTCGCGCGGTGCCACCCGGGGAGGCGGAACGGCGGGTACGGCGGTGCCGCGAACCCGAGCGCCAGTGAGACTTCGTCGGCTCGGCTGTCGTCGAGGATGCGCACCTCGTAGTAGATAATCTTCTCGTTTACGTTTCCGGCGGCGGGCGAGTGCGCGCGCGCGCTGTACAGCGGCGGGTACGTCGCCAGGCATGCGTCGGGGGCGCCACGGTGCGTCCTGCCGCGCCAGACGCCGGGCGCGACCTGCGCGAGCTGGCCCAGGTAGCACGGCGGGGCGAAGACGCCGGCGACGCCGCGGGCGGCCGCCTCGAGGGCCGCGCCGTCGGGCGCGATCGGCGCGTACAGCGGGTAGTCGGCGCACCAACGCTCGCCGGCCTCGGCCTGCTCCTCGGTCGCGTTGTTGGCGGGCGACCGGTCGAAGCCGCTGAAGTAGTTGGGCGGCGGCGGCAGGAGCGACGTGTCCGGGACGGCTGTCTCCCAGTCCTGGGGCGGCTTCGGATCTTTAGACGCGGATGCGTGGCCCGGAGGCGGGCCCGGCGGCGGTTGGAACTCGTCGGCAGCGGGCGCGGACGAGTCGAAGAAGGGGTTATTCTTCGCCTTGGAGGGCGGCAGTCCGGGAGGAGGCGCGACGTCGGCGAGGTCGCCGGCATCGGGTCTGAAATGCGACGGCGGCGGACCGGGCGGGGGGGCTGCATAGTCGGCGCTGGACGGCGCTCTGGCGTAGTGTGAGGGCGGGGGCCCTGGGGGAGCTGTGTAGTCTTCGGCCATATTTGCTTTTGACGGCGGTGGTCTGCTCGTCGGTGATGATGTTCTCGGCTGTTGCGGAATCTGGGCTGGTTTGGGAGCCGGATCGTTCGTGTTGTCTTTGCTTCCGAAACACATGACGGGCGGTCGTAACAGAGAGAGAGATCAGTTGTATCAATGGGGCGAAACTAGAAGGGTGACTACCTGGGGAGAGCGTCGGAGGATTCCGGTTTTGGCAGGTGACTACTCGCTGACTGGGCTTAATTGCATTGTCTTGGTGTTTGCTGAAAGATGGCGTACACAGCAGTTGGCTACGATCAATGGGAGGCCGCCCATGACGCTACTAGGATCATTAAAGTTCATGGTATTAATTAGGTCGCAGCCACGATGACGACAAAGCCAAGCATCACTTCCCATATTAGGCTCTACGAGGGCTACATACTGTGGCTGGTATGGCACTAACAGCCGCAGTGAACCCAGTGACCCCTGTGTGTACTGAGGCACCGATTCACAAAGAGCAAACGTCCGAGATCCCAAGCAGACTTGCTCTGGATGTAGGCATAAGGTAGGAATTACTCGATATGTATGTTCTAGCGGGCGCTTGGGGCAAGATGAGAGGCGCTCTTGAAGAACGGCTCGCTTGCGATGGAGCCAAGGATGAAGCATATACACTCCGTGAACGGACGCAAAACCACCATCGGGGCTTCTCGACGGTTGGGGGAACGTAAGCCATCGTGTATTGATAATAATAGCTTCGCAACCACGTACGGGCTGCCAAGACCAAGAATGAGAGCCAAGTTGGTTGACCCCTCGAAAAGAATAAACCACATCCATGCCTTCTAAAAGGAGGCCCAAGTTGGCCGTCCTCCTTAACACAGTTTCCCCACAATTTGCGCAACCCTTCACCCCAGAAAACGATGGGCTCCTATCCGTGGACTTGAAGCACCAACGGTAGACTAGCTACGCATCCTATTCGGCCCCACCCCACTCGCTAGCATCCTTACCATCGGGATAGTAAAATGCCACGAGAGCGATGATGACGTACGTCGAACACAGCAATGCGCCCTCGAGATAGTTGCTCCTGCCGTCCAGCACGAGGAAGTTGACGATGAAGGCCGAGACGAAGAGGCAGACCGTCTCGAAGAGGGTAAAATACAACGTCATCTCGCGACCAATGATCCAGCCCAGGATAACCACAAGGGGCGTCAGGAAGAGGGCGATCTGGATTGAACTGCCAACTGCCACGCCGATGGCGAGGTCCATCTTGTTCTTCATGGCGACGGCGACGGCCGTGACGTGTTCGGCCGCGTTGCCGACAATGGGGAGGATGATCAGGCCGATGAAGATCTCCTTGAGCGGGCTGTTCGCTACGACCGCATCAATGGCGCCCACCATAAATTCGGCGCAAACGGCTACGAGGGCGGTCGAGATCAGGAGCATGACGACGGCGGCTTTACGCGATATATCGTCGTTTTCTTCCGCGGCCACTCCCCTCTCGCCAGCGCCACCGGCTAACGCGGCTAACGGGATCTGAGAAGGCAACATTGCCCCCGGAGCCCGAAGCCTGTATTGATTGAGCCGGTCTGGGAGTGAGTTTGTCCTGCGGATCCCATATCTGACGCGTGGTACTGGGCCGGTGGTCCCAGTAGAGACAGGTTCGGCACCCAGTGGTTGCGTGAAAATGGGCGGCGCGAGACTCTTGGCCACCGGTCGGAGAGAAATCCCGCGAATATTGGTAAATGGCCGCCGAGAGGCGGGCAAATCTGGCTCGGCAGCTCCGTCCACGTTGACCGGAGTCTCTGCGAAGTCGATCCGGCGAGGTTCTCCGTCGACGCTAGCACTTTCGGTGTTTCCGGGCACGAGACCAACGACATTATCTCCCGACTGCGTGGCTGCCTCCTCGATTGGAGTCGAACTCTTCCTGGGGCGTCGATGCTTCTTCTTCGAATTCTTGTGACGACGCTTGCGATCTTTCTTGGTTTCCTCCTCTATGACTGCCTCGTCCGTATCGTAGGAACCCGCACGAGCTAAAGAACTAGGGCGTCTGGAAGGTACGCCGGGGCCAAGTAGCCCGTCTTCCATGGGGCTGGCGGGGCCAATAGCGCTGCGTGTGCCAATCGAGGAGGTGCCGGCCTGAGTAACGACATCACTGGCTTCCGTAGACGTGACACTCGACTTTCTGCGACGTCGACGAATCGCTCGCTTGACGCGGCGCGACATTGTATTCTTCGAGTAGCCAGAATAATCGGAATCCGAGTCCGAGGAAGAACTCGAGTCAGAGCTCGACGTGTCAAACATTGCAGCAGCAGGTCCAGGGGTCGCTTCCTCGTCGATAATATGCTGGGGAGTCGATTCGTACATATACGCATGCGACTTCAGCTGAAACATGAGGTAAACGATATAGACCAGTAGTAAGATCTAGAGCAAAGTTAGTTCACGTCTCTGCCACCAAAAGATGTTCTCTGGACCTACGACACTGGTACCGCGACTGATGATCAGAGAGTTAGCATCAGCTTCCTTGGGGTCAGCAAACGATGCATGGAAAGCGGTCTATCGCAAATCTCAGTTAGCAAGGTAGATCTATGTGACATCCGGTGTAGAAAGAGTTCAAGCTCTGATTACGATATGGTCAAGGGACTACTGATCCCCTGCTCAACCCTCCGTGTGTATATTGTGGTGGGAAATATGCTCACCGGTAATACAAGACTAATCACGCTGAGACTGAGCAGACATGCGCTCATCTGCGTAACTGTGCTATTGTAGATCTACCAGGAAATTAGCTACAATTTCGCTTTCAACGGGGTCTATACTGGGGGACGCAGCCGACTCGACAGTCATGTCACTGTAGGGTTGGCATACCTGTTCACGGTATCGCAGGCCACCGAGGAAGAAGGCCATACCGAGAATGAGCAACAGGTTCGCAAGGATTGACCCCAAAAGCGAGGCCTGGACGATTCGGATCTCATTCTAGTTTTGTTAGTCAAAGATTCTGGAAAAGTTCGACGAAGCTTCCTCACCTTGACAAGGGCGATGCTAGATAGTTGGAAAGATACAATGTCAGTCAAACTTAGTCAGATGCAGCGACCACGCAGGCCTCGGCGATCCGGCGAGTACTCCATGCATCCAAAATATAAAAGACGTCGAGAACTCATTTCCCGAGCATGAACGTGGTCGCAGTCTGCGAATTTGGGATGCGGGCATGAAAAGAGAGAGCTTACATGCTGCCGAGACGTTAGCGAGACGGGGCCAAGGTTCCAAGAACAGCCAAGAGACGCCTCAAAGCTTACAAGATGATCAGTTCCACAGCGTTACCGAATGAGACGTTGAGCAGTGCGCCAAGAGTATCGCCCAGTCTGTGAGCCACGGATTCGGTAGCATGGCTGAGAATTCCGGCCAGGGGGATGATAGCAATGGCATTCATGGCGAAGACGACACCAGCGTGCATGTTAGGAACCAGCGCGACGGCGATTCCGACGGGGACGAAGATCAAGAGAACATTGATCCAGCTGTGGAGGAGGACCTTCTTGGTGACCGACATGAATCGGGAGGTTATGGTGGGATTTTTGTTCTTGCCGTCGTCGTCGGAGTTCATGACAGCCCCCTTCCCCTCAACTTCAGATGGCGGCTCGGCTGAGGTTCCTGCATCTTCGTTATCCGATGCATTGGGCTTCTCCTGTGAATTGGAAGCGCCACCGGACGAGAGACGATCGCCGCCGTTGGCGCCGGCGGAAGGACGGCGACCGGCATCTTTGCGGGCATCTTTCTGTGGTTGCGATTGTCGGGATTGATGGGAAAGGCTGTTGCTTAGTGGAAGCGTGGGTTCGCTAGACGTGGCGCCGGATCGTTTCGAGCCTCCATACGCGTGACGTCGTGCCCAAGAGCGTATGCGATCTATATAAGAGGCCTGATCAGGAGAGCTTTCCTTCATAGGTGGATGATGATTTGGCTGCGTCGACGCCAAGTCGTGTTTGTCCTAGTGAAAGAACGTAAAGAAGACGAGTTTGAGTATAAGAGAAACGGGGGGCGATAATAAATAGTACCTAGTCAGTACGTAACTCGGTAAGTATTGCCTTGGGTTAGGTTAATTGCGAGCCAATCGAGGCAAGGAAGGTAAGTACATATGTAGGAAGTGTACTGTGCTAAGCAATGCAGCGCGTATCGCTCTAAAGGGAGGGGACTAATAAAGTGTTTGCACATGCGGTGTGGAGGAGGAGGAGTATGTACTTTGTGGGAGTGGCTCCCAGTATTTCAACACACAAATGTACGTGCTTGTTCCATTGCCTTTACGAACTATTCCATCGACACGTATGGGTCAAGCTCACCTAGCATCTTATGTACCATGGATTAGAATTTGATCATGTCTTCTTGTTCTGTGTGTTTAGGCACTGTCAGAAACAAGGATACTCGTTGTCTGATGAACGTGTGGTGATTTCATTAATCCGCCCTGTTCTTTGCTGCGAGCAGACGGAAAACCGGCTACGGGAAGCGAAGCAACGAAGCGCCATGCATCATTTCGCCCGCGCCGAAAGAGGCAACGAGGAGCTTGCTTGGCCCAAACAGCCTCGCAGGCTAACTAGGTCCAGTGCAGATCGATGTCAGTTTGCCGGGCACTTGCTTTGGCCGCTAGACATCAATCAGAGTACATATCAGGGGTAGGATGTCAAATGGGCTTCGATTGGGGGGGTTGTTTCACGGACGAATGCAGGAGGCAAGGTTACGGCATCACCACGCTCATGTGCCAAGTGTTGAGGTAGTAACCAATCAATAGTTAAATTGGATAGTTAGCTATATTCGTCTCATCGCGTCTCGCAACATCCCCCTATTTTACACAGGTAGATGAACGATGAAGTTCGGGTCTCCCAAAGTGGGTGTCACGTCACATATCTAGAAATCCCCACTCCAGGGGCCGAGTCCAGAAGGGTCCTGCTTCCAGACTTTTTTGCCCGCATACGTCTCCTTCACAAAGTACTAGCTAATAATGGATAAATTGCATGCGTGAATTCGACTAATAAATACGCTTAAAAAAGGCCCAATGACGTCTTCGCCTGAGATGGGATGCAGCCCTATTTGTAGCGGAAAAGCGAAGCTACAGTAGGCCAGAGCGCTTGGATGCTGTCCGTATGTAGCAACCAATAAGAGAAAACGAGGGTCCTCCTGGAAACGGTTGATGGACGTCTACGAGTCGGATTTATCGAAATGCTCGGCCGGTCGGCGCACGGCGGCGTTGTCGGCTCGTTTATCGGATTTGGTCCTATGATGGCGCAGAAGACCGTTGGCTCATCCGAGCTAACTACCCAATAGAGGGCGATAAGGCGTCAGTCATAACGACTTTCTAGTCGTGTTTCCGAGGTTTTGCTGATCGTCGCGAATTGAGCCAATAATTTGTAAAAAGCAATCCCATTTCCGTATTAAGGTAACGCAGTAGCAGGAACCTCTAGAAATTGTTATGACGGACGCCTTATCGGATATCTCCGACCGTGGCACCGAGAAGGATATCCTCAGCCTATCGCAGGCGTCTAGGGTCTAGCGGATGTGAAAGTCCCGTGCGGTTCACCGTCGAGCAATTGTCCGTGAACCACACTGATATAGAAGTCGGCCAAGGGCTCCACTTAGTACGGACGCTGTATGAGCTTCTTCGATTCAAGCTCCCGGCCCAAGAAACGCCCAAGAGCTCCCCCAAGAGCTTCCAAGGTCGCCAAGGGATATCACCAAGAACGCCAAGAACAACCAAGCTCTCTCGGGTACTACATACTGACGTAAACCTCCGCGAATTGAAATGACGAGGTCGTATCCGAGATACGCTTGTCCTACAATCATTGCTGTGAGCCCTATGCTTCCAATATGGAAGAACCTTTGGAAGAAATGGCTCGGGGGGAGTTGTCTCGAGTTCGTCTAGTCACGGGTTTGGTCTTTTCGAGGTCAGGTCGGTCGGACCTGCCATACTTGTGTTGGGTTTCCCGTCAATGGAGTTCGCTTTGCCTTCGACCTCGTTTAGTTGCTAAATTCTCGAAGCTATCGTGCGCAGATGCTAAAGTAGGCTATATGTTCTTCACTTACGGCGGGCTACGACAAAAGTGCGAGATTATTCAGGGTTGTCCGATAGTCTATAAGGCAGATCCATGAAGATGAAACTAAAGGGCAGCGGCCAAAGCACACGTGGCAACCCGGACGCACACCCAGGGCAAATTCCTCTACGCGTCAACCCAGTTAACAAACCTCTCCTGCCCGCGCCTCACCAGCCGGATGGGTACGAACTGGCCCCCGTGGAACTTAAGGGTGACGAGGCTCCTGGCGCCGCGCAGCTTGCGCCTCGACCTCAGCGTCGCCTTCCGGTAGACCTCCTCCTTCTGAGCCCTGGCCATCCGTCCCACCTCCTCGTCGTCTGCCCAGTCGTCGACGGCGTTCTCCACGCTATACTTCTGAAAAATGACGGCGAGCGCCGCGATGATCTCGACCTGGGCGATCCGCCGTCCCAGGCACGACCGCGCGCCGTCGGAGAAGGGTATGTAGGACCCGCGGACGGGACGGAACAGCTGAGTACCCGTATCTGGCTCAGCAGTACTGAGGTCATCCGCATCTGCTTCTTCGACCGACTCGTCGTCCCCGATGCTGGGGCTAAACCAGCGCTCCGGAACCCAGTCGTCCACATCAGTAGGCGAGTCGCTGATCCGGCTAGGCTTTGACGGCCAGTATCGCGGATTCCTCTGGGTGGCAGCGACCTGCATTCCTATATACATGCTTTTCGGTAGTGTATGTTTCTCGCCGTCGATGGTGATCACCTGGTCGTGCGCCGGATTGACCATTTTTGGTATCTCGACGACAGGCGGCATGAGGCGTAGCATCTCATTCATAATGGCCCCGAGCATCGATGCCTGCATCGCGTTGGCCTTTTCGTCGTATTCCCAGGTGCTGGGGTCGCTGTCGCCCAGAATCGTATCGATATCGCTCTGCAACAGGCGTTGCGCTGCCGGATTATTGGCCAATTCTAACAGAGCGAAATGTATCACGTTAGCACTCGTTTCGTGGCCGGCCAGGAACATGATGAATGCATTCCCGATGATTTCCGCGTCGGTAAGTTGCGTGCTTGTGACGCCTCTAGAACTGAAAGCCTCGGCTTTGGGTCGTTCGTCCTGATATGACGTGGCTACGAGAGAACCCATGATGTCCATGCCAATATCCTTACCGCCCTGGCGTACGTCTTCGACCTTGTCCGCAAGGAATTCTTTCATATACTTGACAAAGTTGTTTCTTGCCTCTTTGGCACGTCTCAGGACCTTGAAAGGCAAATAATCTTATGTGGCGTTAGACCTCCATGATATCGCCTATTCAACTAGAACGGTTGCCACTTACCAACAATCGCCGATGGTGTTATCAGCAGTATTAGTAGATGCTCCAGAACCCCCGCTATCGCTTCCTTGAAGCTAAGTGAATGGCCGGCCGGGACATCAAGACTCGAATACCTGGCCAACCTAGGATCGGCGTCGACGGGCAGGGTCTGATCCGGCCAGAGCAATCGCAGACCGAAACCGACAAAGCCGATGACATGCAGGGCTAGACTCATGGTGTCCTGCTCTATAGTTGTAATCTTGTCGGTAGTGCCACGTCGCCTCCAATAATCAACCAGCCCCTGCGCTTGCTCGATGGCCACCTTGAATACCAGCGCCGAGTTCTTCTCATTGAACGAAGCGGACGTGACCTTGCGATGCATGCGCCAGGTGGCACCTTCGGTCGTCACCACGTTCTCGCCGAACATGGACAGGATCGTGTAGTTCTCGAGGGGCTTCGGGAAGGCTTCGCGTCTCGAGGTCAACTGACGGACCACTTCGGCGTCGGCCGTGTGCATAAGCAGGTAAAAGGGCGACACGAGGATGAAGGTATCGCCGAGTTTTTGGAACGTATCGTGGAGGTGTCTGTATTGCCAGTCCGGCGTACAGGCGCTACGGACATCGGGTCAGTCTTAACCAGTGAGGTAAGCGGCGAGTTTGGGGCTCTACATACTCGGCTACAGTTTCCCAGTATCGTTTTGGTAACGACTTCCATATTCGCAACCACACCGGGTGTGTAAGCTGAGCGAAGTTGTTTATCGGGTTCAAGGCTTAGGGCGTGTCAGGATCTCGTATAGTCACTACGCGATTACTTTGTAGCAAACTCACGAACGATGTAATATGGCAGGCCGGTGCTCTTGGCTAGTGCTATGTTCTTTTGGTAACCCGTTACCACCTTGTATGATGCCCATACGACGAATGCCCCAGCTAGGAGCAAGACCGTTGAGATCATCGTCACAGAGTCTCTTGAAGCAGAGCCACGGCTTCACACACAGAACCTATCTCCTCGTGGAATATACAAAGCTGGCTATCGCTCGGTCAATCGGTCGGTCCCCTTGTCTCGCTTCGGGGTTCGCATCCTAAGGAGCCGCCAGGGGGTGGCAAGGGGCTGACAGAAGAGCTCGCGAGGGGTTATGTCACTAAGCTGGCAGGTTCGAAGTTCGTAAAGATTCAGCCAGCATCCTCTCGATCCGATAATGGGGGGAAAGGAGAAGGAAAGGTGAACGGCATATCCATCCTCGGTCGGGAGTCCCGAAACCCTAGCTAGAGAGCACCTTGGTCATCGTTAACTTGGTATGGGAACGCCTTGTCGTTTCGGATCGCATCGTTCCTGTTTCGCCAAGACGTTCCTGGCTGCGCTAATTTGTGCCAATCACAGACCGCGCGGGCTCTGGACATTGGGCAATCTTTCGTAATATCCAGGAGTTACAATATAAAATATTGAATGATCCGTATCCGATCAATTTTGATAACTCGTTATTTAGACCAAGGAATGAAAGTTTGTAATATTTCGAATTTCGTTAAAAAGTAACTCCCATAAATATACAAAGATGATTCAGCGATGGGGTCCGCAGAGGTGGTCACAGGTGGTTCAGTTACTATGGCCAGAGCCTGCTTGGCATAGGGGAAGAGGAAGACGGCGTGCATATGTGAAACTAGTCAGCCTCGTAATCCTCGTCTCTCAATATCGCAGCTTTCTATTCATCAGACATCGCTAAGAGTACACACCCCACCCCGGCATCGAGAAACATGGATAGGCCCTGTCGGCCAGAGTTGCAGCACGCCCCTTAGATGAACGGATAGGTGGTCCTAATGCCACGGCTACTAAGCATCGCAAATAGAGCCAGAAGGACCTGGTTACGAGGACAGAACCTTGCGGAGCCAAGCCTAGTCGCCACAGTGTACCCTGAAAAGCCGCGAATAATGTACGCATGCGGGCTATGTAGAAGCTTTCCCAATGACCAACGCTAAAGAGAGGGGATATGCATTCCGTGCACAGCTGGTTGAGCCTTGACCACAATCACCACTCGGGGATCTCGCCGGGCTTGGGCCTCGACATCCGGATGACCTTGTCGCAGTTGAGGAGGTTGAGGGGGTCGAGCGCCTGCTTGATCTACGATGAGGGAAATGCGTGTTAGTCATATGCTACTTATCTTGAGGATTTAGTATAGCTCTTTCTGCGCGGGCTGGACTCACCTTTCTCATCGTGTCCACCGTGCTCTCCCCGAGCTCATGGCGCAGATAATCCCTCTTGACGAGTCCAACTCCGTGTTCGCCCTGTATAAGAAAGAGTCAACTTTGCCCATCTGTTCAAAATGTCCGGAGAGACGCTTACCGTCACCGTGCCCTCAAGTTCGACGGCCCTCTTCACCATGCGGTGCACGAGCTCCTCGGCCGCTTTTCTCTGCTCGTCGTTCGAAAGCAGAATAACTGTGGTTCCGGTCAGCACCGTTTATCTACGGGTCACCATCTCCAACTTACTGTGGAAGTTTCCGTCCCCGACGTGGCCAACGATGGTGCCGTACATGCCGCTGTTCTTCATATCCGCCTTGGTCTCCTCAACGAGCTGGGGCAGCCTGCTCATGGGGACGGCCACGTCGCCGGTCCAGGCCTTGTCGCCGGGCTTGGCGACGGCGAGGGTGCTCCAGAGGGCCTCTTTGCGGGCGCTCCAGAGCTCGTCCTTCTCCTCCTCGGAGCGGGCGAACTGGAAGCTCTTGCTGCCCGCGGCGGCGGCCAGGTTCTTGACGATCTGGATCTGCTCCTTGATGCCGAGCTCGGTGCCCGAGAACTTGAAGAATAGTGTTGGCGCCTCATCCCAGTGCCTCTTGGTCATGCCCGCGTGGTTGATGCACTTCATCTGCTCGTCGTCGAGGATCTCGACGGCCGCCACGGGCACGCCTTTGCCGACCACGCGGGCCACGCAGTCGGCGGCCTGCCGGATGGTGCCGAAGCTGCACACGGCCACGCTGGTGCTCGCCGGCTTGACGGTAACCTTCAGCGTCGCCTCGGTGACGAGACCAAGTGTACCTTCGCTACCGATAAAGAGCTTGGTCAGGTCGTAGCCGGCGGAGCTCTTGCGTGGGCGCTGCCTCGTCTTGATGATGGTGCCGTCGGCGAGCACGACAGTCAGCGACAGGACCCACTCCCTCATGGTACCGTACCGGTATGCGTTCGTACCACTGCAGCCGGTGCCGATCATTCCCCCGATCATGGCACCCGGGCCCGGGTCCGGCGGGAAGAACAGGTTGTCCTTGGCCAGCTCATGATTGAGAAGCTCCCAGCCGACGGCTGGCTGCACCACTACATCGAGGTCCTCCTTGTGGAGCTGTATGATCTTGTCCATTCGTCGAAAGTCGATGCTGATTCCTCCCCTCGTAGGGGTGAAGTGACCCTCCAGACTCGTGCCGCCACTGTAGCCGACAACGGGTATCCTACGCGAATGGCAAACCTTCATGACCTGGCTAACCTCTTCCGTCGAGGCTGGATATACCACCATGAAAGGCTTTTGGTTTTCTTGATTCCGATAGCTTGACCAGTCTGAGTTGGAATGGGTATGCAGTTCTGCGTCGAGGGTACTGACGTTTTCCTCCCCCACGATGGCAACAAAGTCGGCCCAGGCGGCTTCGAGGTTACTCTTATCGTTCTTATGCTTCGGATCGCGAATTGTGGCCAGCGGCTGAGTCGAGCTGGGGTCGAGTTCACGGGGAGCCAGAGTCCCCATGTAGTAGGAACCTAAGCTTGCAGCGAGGACGACTGAGAGATTTGATAAGAGACAGTTCGGCAGTTCGTATGCGACAATTGCTGCGCGTTTCAAGACTGATACATACCAAAAGTCGTAGCCCATCGCCTTGCGCCAGCCGTGTCCTGTCTCTGCTTTGCGAACTTCTCACGCTCTGCCTTCTCCCTGGCGAGGCGCGAACTGATGCTTTCCAGCATCTGCCCTTGGAAGCTCCCACCCGAAGGATTCTTCTGCTCCGAAGCATAGCATCGCGCGCATTCCTTCACTGACTTTACACTGGCCGGAGAGGCTCGGGCAGAAGCAGAGCACGAAGGAGCTCTAGCACGCCGCAGCAGAACTGGGGTCTGCCGGGAGGCAAGGCGGGACATGTTGCGATGAAGATGATGACGCGATATCTTTTAAGGAGAGTCAATCAATCACCAGCGTACGAGGGTTACTTGTCATGGGTAGGTAGGACACCTCCCTTACCAGAGGAACTCAACTCCGTAGGTAATTAATATAAGTAATAAATGTTCATCTCGACGGCTTCAGAGCCGGAACTGCGGAACAGAATAGTTGGAGTGATTTGGAAACTCGGAGCTACGAGAAAGATCGGAGGCGGTCTTCCACCCCCCGAGTTCCCGCTGTAACCGAAGCAGGCACTTAGTATGCAGCAAACCGCATACGGTAATACTCTTAAGTACATACGTACATACTACATACATACATACATACATGCATGCATACATATATATACATATACAGGCAATGGTTCTGGGCTTCACAGACACCAACACTTATACGGAGTAGATCCCCTGCTCAAATAATATCTTGTTGGTAATACTAGTTGTCACTAGCATCGTGAATGCAGACATAATCGTGCATGAATGTAAACTGCGCTATTTGGAATATCCCCTCAGCCTGATTGACGCTCATGACCGGAAAACAACCATGCTAGCTCCCATAATGGGTGAAGCACTAAACCCTCATGCTCTCGAATCCAGACAAACTCATCAACAAACATAGTGGCTGTCTACACGGCTGCCTCTCTGTGTCTAGCGATCCCTGTGCCCGAAAACCTGAACAGCAAAAGTCGGCACATGGTTGTGCTGTGTGGCCATGTCCATGTAGGTGACAACTTGAGAATCAGCTAAAAGGGGCAAAGGCTGGCCGCCGTCTCTCAGTATGCCCTCGATGCGTCCACACGCCCTGCCAGGCCAGCAGAAGCTCACTTGTCTTGCGATCTCGAAGATCGTCTTCGAGAAGCCAAACACGAAGCGCGTCACGATCGGGTGCGAAACTTCCGCGGTGGAACTGTAATGCCATCGGAACTCGATGTGTTGGGATGTGCTTCCGCACTCGGACGACTGCATGTCATCGTCACCGGCTTGAGAATCTAAGCTTGGACAGGCGATCGACTGCGAGTGGCTCGAATCTCGTCTTAGATCTCCGGATTCGTTAGAAGTTCCCGCAGTCTCAAACCCCTCTTGGTCTGGCTCTTGGTGATCTGCTGGGTCGGCTAAGGGGCCACCGCCCCCGTTCGAGTCCTCACTCTCAGTGACTGATGCGGGGTTGCTGAATGGTATCTGAGACTGGAAGGATGTCTGAGACTGAAAAGACATATAGCTACCGCTTGCTGCTGTGGACGGACGCGGTGAGCTGCCGGGTGACGTCTGAGACTGACAAGACATATTGCCATCAGTTGCCGGGGTGGGCTGACGCGATGAGCTGCCCTGAGGTTCTTGTTCATCTAACATGCTGGTCGTGGTAATGCTAAACGCAAGTAATATGGCTTGGAAAACATCATGTTATAGTTAGAAAGATGTCTTCGTTAGAGACCTTAAGTTGTTTATCGTCTTGCGGTTTTTACCACAAAGTCCATCGTAACTGCACTCCCGAGACTCTTGACTTTCCCTGATGCGTTTGGTACAGTTGTCCTTACCTCAAGTAGATAATCTCCGCAGCATTGGATACGTATGCCTTGATCCAAGTATTCTAGATGGTCCCGTCGCTGCTGCCCACTGTCCAGCTTGGTCTTGATTCGTGACTTCTTCAGTAGAAGCGAGGACTCTGGCCGGATGATGTTGTCTCCTAAAGGCATCCTTGGCCTGCTCCCGCACGATCGTTGTTTGCTTCGCGACGTTCGTGCCCATTGCACAGAAGACCAAGTTCTTACGCTCCGCGGTTTCTGCTCTTGCACACATTGCCGGGTGCAAATGCGGAGTTTCCTGCACTAGCTGATGCTTGCTTCCCGCCGCCCATCTCTCCCGGTCCCAAATTCTTTCTTCTAGCACCAGCATCCTCATATGACCCGGCCGAATGCGCATTCCCTGATTGATAGCGTCACCGGGTCTGAGAAGTACTTCACTTCCATCATCGTGGTCTCTGACGGAGAGTCTCGCATGCCACGGAGGGTCGGCCGGCGGTCTAACCGGAAGCCCAGTGCCCCGTCCCTTTTCTACTCTTGACGCCTCTCGGCTCCCCTCTGGTCACACCTAGGTGAATATCCTCATCCCCTGCGATGCCATCACGGCACAAGTCGCTCGGCGATGCACTTGCAACGTCAAAGCGATGAAGCTTATGTACCAAGCGGGAGTCCTCGCCAAGAAGAATTGATGCTTCCGTCGTGATGATCGCTGCGCGGGATCATGCGGCCCCCTTCCGGACTCGATGTTCGTAGCCGCCAGCCGTGTCGCTTGCGAACGCGCACCAACTCTCCTGCTCGATACCGAACCCAGCGTCTCCGTTCAATATGTGCTGCATCTCGGGCAGTGAAGGATGCTTCTCTTATAGCCTTCTTCCAACCGTCCATGCACGAAAAGCCAAGACCTGTTCCGGGCGGCACAACTGGGTCCGGAGTGCTGGCTTGCAGCCACCTGGATGTAAGCAAACACTCCGAGCAACTGAAAGGGGTCGCGGAGGGAAATGTGGGAAAAAGTCAAACGAGTGCGGGGAGGGCGGGAGCTTGCGTTTATGTAGCCGCCGTCTCTGGTGAGGAGAACAAGCGGTGAGGGAGGCAAGCCCGGACCTCGCCTTGGCACGAAAGGGATGGTGGATCTCCGGGTACTTCAAAATGCCCTCGAGTGACTTCCTTCTCCTCGAATGTACAATACATTAAAAGCAATGTTCCGCTCTTAGTTGTCGCATTCATACTTCGTATGCAGTACCTCGAGGAATTCCGTGAACTTGACTTGTTGGCGTATACCGAGCAGGATCATGTCCGGCACTGGGAGGCTTCTGCGCTCCTGCCCTGGCTACCTAAGTATCTCCATTGGGCCTTGATGGAGAACAGGGATGGCCCCTGCGAATTACTGTTTAACTCAGCAGCCACTGAGTATGACTCTGAGCAACCACCATCCTTTGGTCGCCGCGTTATCCAGCCTCACGTAACCCTTGTTGCCATATTCAACGCCATGTTTGCAGGCCATATGGCCGGGAAGGCTCGGTTTGACCTTGACGGGTCGAGACTCCACGGAGCGGACTCACTGAGTACCATGCCAGCTATTCGCGGCGGGAGAGACGCGGCTGTTTATTGGGCAGCAATATGATTACTTAGATGCTCTGGGTCTTAGGACATATGTTTATCCTCCTCACCCTCCCCATCCTCAAGAACCCAGAAAATACGCGGGCTGAGACATATTTAGCAAGGAGCGAATGTGCTGAATGCACAGGAGCTCGTTTTCCAAGGTCACCCGTCTCGACTACAAGGAGTGGCGGCCTGCCCTATGCGGAGTGACAACCACCCTGAGATATGGCCTCACGGTGATAAAGGACGAAAATATATCGGCAGCCATACGCCGGCTTCTGTTAGACTTTTCCACACGGTAGGTGATCAGTTCGGTTAAAAAGATACGATATTTCTAGCCCAACCCCGTCAAAGGCGAGGTCATAGACCCCTCTGACGGCAAAAGGAGTGTAGGGGGGGAGCGCGTACTGCGCTTAGCTTGACCCCCTTCCATACTTGGAAAAGGGGTTCATAGCGGCATCCCGGCACATCACAACTTGCTCTACCGCGGCCACTCCCTTGGAAGTGCAGGCTGTCTATCGAAACCTCGCAATCTATACAGTTGAACTTGCAGGGGCTTGTCCCTTCGCATATGGTACTGGCATGAGGAGTTTATTGGAATGTACCTGCGCCCTACGACATCGACAAACCGTCCCAGGGCAGCCGTTTTGCGGGCAACCTTGCAAGACGGACCACAACATTATATCAAACTGGACGATGGTAGCTAGCCACGTTCTTCTCACGATGCCCGCCTGGGACGTTATGTCCGGTATCCAAAAGGCCCAACGAACATCCAGCATGGATGCGCTAAGTAGCGGCATAAACCGTTGAATTCCATCTACAAACTGGGACATGGTGAGCGAATGCATCTATTGACATTCATAAGTCGTCACAAAGCTAATATTGTCATGGAATGCCACTTTTGCGTAGGATGAAGTTGCATTTCTGCAAGACGATACATTAAGCCTTACAATCAAGCACATCTCTCGTCCCGCGATCCCATTCGCCGTCCGGTCACGGTATTACCCGCCGGCGCGGCAAACAAGAGCTTATTATTTCAGCCACCTTTCACATCCTCGCAAGCCACCAACCATGCAGCTTTCCAAATCTAGGAACCTTCACCCTGGAAACGGTGCGACCTGGTGGTGACCCTCAAAGAAATTAGGCCACATCAATGGGACCACACGAGAATTCGATCAATCTCCTGGCGCAAAAATGCGCATACGAGGACAAAAAAAAAGATATCTTACGAAACGCTAAACCTCCCATCTATGTGTAGGGTCTCTCACAGTTGGTGCTCCTGCGCGCTGCAATCACCAAAAGATAGGAGCAAGGGACTTTTGCTTTATATGCACGAAACCTCCACAGATACGGATGAGACGTATGCAGCTACGGCGATTCATATTGAACTCTCGTCAACCGTTAGATATCAACCATTCTAGACCATCGTCTCCCACGCCATGGGGTACGTGCCCCCCCTCTTTTTGTGCGATGACGACAAATCAGCCGCCTCAGCACCCAAGAAATTCTGCACTGCATGCATGATGCACGATGCAGAGCCGGGGTAAAGCGGCCACGACGGGGAGCATTTGACATAATGGTGGGTGGTGGAGAAGACCTCAAAATAGCGCAACCCAGACGACGCGCACAATGTCGTAGACTGCGATGCCTCTCCAGTTAGAGAATATCCGCCTACAAACCACCTTGCCCCATATGCATGTTTTCGTCACTTGCATGTCATCGCAGCAATTGGCTGATATATGGAGCGCCCAGCCCGTGCTGCCCTGATTCGGCGAGATGCAGTGGTAATACAATTGCTCGACTTAGGGGTCGCACAGCGTGGCCTGCCATGTGCTGTGGGTCGCCGCGGAGCCGGCGCTTGATACATATTCGATACATATACACGGAGAGACACACGGGCACACGCGGGCACACACGGGCACGCAGAAGACACATACGTAAGTATTGAGAAATGAGAGGTAGGACGGGCGACCTGGTTCGAGAGGGGAATATTTCGGAATTTTAATATGGAGTAGGCTGCGTCGCTAAACGAACCTATGCTATGTGGCTAGCTATCTAGCGTAGTGGACCGCGAACAAATGCGGATATTACCTACCTAGTAGGCAGGCGATGGTGAACCGATTACTGTAATGAAATGAAACCCTCTGCGCACTGAGCCGTAAACAAGAGGGCCATTCGGCCAGAGTCGCGCGGGCGGTTCGACGTCGATTTTATTAGGCGTGCGGCTATAGTGGTATAGTTAAGTAGGGCCACCAGACCCGATCTACAGTATCATCGGTAGCCAGTTGAGAGATCGTGAGCTAATAACGTGCATGTAGTCGTTGAGGTTCGGTGTAAAGAGGGCGACGACGGCTCTGTAATTAACCGGCCCCAGGGCCGGCTAGTGAGGACGTTTGGACGGCTCCGAGTTCAAGGACAGGGGCTAGTCGGCAGGCGCCACAGCGGACGGCCCATTCGGCCCCATCGTGGAGCTACCTAGTTATATCGGGAGGAGTCATCGAATATGGTACCATATGTACTGATGAAGGGGCTGATGTACACACTCGTACTGCGGAGGTAGGGGATCTCTTAGGGACTAGTACAGGGTCATGGTTAATATCCACCGTAGCCAAGGACCTCTTCTACAGTATGTATCTCTACGGGCAGTTATCTTCCACCGTATTGTTCCACTGTCACGTACATAAGTAATGGTGGATCGCACTTCTTTAGTCAAATGCTACGCCGCAATCTAGATAATTGGCTAGATGATAGGCGCGCGTCTTCTTCGTACCATCCAGGAACTCAGGGTTTCTTTTTTTCGTAGCGCTGCGAGTTTTAAGCGTTATTTCCCCTGCTACACGTATTCTCTGGGGAACCGGGTTTCTTTTTCCTTTTCTTTTCTTCTTTTTTAGGGGGGTGCTGTTATGTTCTAGGCCACGGAATACTGGGGTTCGTCCGATGTATCACATTCGAAGATGATGTAGACACACTCCCTGCCCATATGTCTATTCGTGGGGTGCATCTCTCGGAGGTTGTCGAACGGTGTAAGAAGATTGGCCATCTCTGGTCAGAAGCACTGAGAGTACAAAGTACCACAGCGAGTGCACCGGGGATGATTGTGGTTCATGAGAGACAACTGCAAATCGAGCGCAGATATTACCCTCGAGCCCAGGACAAAGACCATGAGGTACAACCAAGCGGCTTAATGTACGTATATATTTGATCCCACAGAACGCCATGAAACCGCGAGAACTACAGAGGCTACGCTACTCCTGTAAGAGACTCATGTATACCGTGTTGTAGCAGTGCTGATACGCGTCGAGAGTCGTGGATTGGACTGTGTTTGCTGTATCTTGAGTCGCACGAACCTGTTTTTCTTTCTTAGCACTTAGCAGTAGAGCCGTGTAAGTAGGGTATGTACCCGCATACCAGAGATCTAGCCTATATGTAGGCATCTAGGGGGTAGCGTCGCCTCTTATACAAATACAACAGATGGCCTAATGACTTCATGATAAGCGTCAGTGGACAGCATGTATAGCTATGCGCTTATTTCCCCTCTTTTGTTGAAAGAGAGATACCGTTCGGTTGCCTCGCCAGGAGTCTCCTGCACTGGTCAGTATTCTCGATATCCGGGGGAAATGGCCCCCAAAAGTCTCATGACTACATCTCATGCACCTCTCCGGGCCGGCTTTGAGGATCGACGCCGCTTAAAAACCCCACGCTCCGATGACTAAACCAACTAACTAGTCGATTTCTCCGAGGTCCCGTCCTAATTGGGGTTAAAGACGTAATCCGTGTCAAGGCCAGGTAGCGGACTGCTGTGCATTGGCACTTTCCTCGCCATTCTCCGCTCTCCTGCCTTTGTCGTTGCACTCCGGGACTCCATCGCGCTCCTCGTACGGGGAAGTAGGTAGGTGAGTAGGTAGAAGGGCCCGGTATGCGTGCTTATGCGGACATACACACAAACTTACTTACTGATGTCAGACGCTAACTAACAGCCCGGTAACACGGAACACGACGGGTTTTGCGGGAATACATTGGACGGTAGGAATTACAGACGTGGGTGCTCCGGTGCAGCAGCTGCGGCGGAGCTCATTCCATTGTCCAACCAGACATACCTACCCACCACCCCCATCATTCCATGTACGGAGGCGGCGACCTCGATCGTGCATGCGCCAGATGCAGGTCCGTGAGGATGAGGTTAAGCGCGGCCGTACTAGTGTAGACGTAGCCCCGTGGCGGTCTTACTACGTCTCATGGGTAAGTCTAACATCCTCGGGCGGTATCTGCCCACGTGTTAGCTGCCCGGGCTTTTCTTCAGTTCGCCAGTTTCTTGCACTAGCTGATACCTGACATGGATGATTTTATTTCGAAAGATACTAGGTAGACGGGAGATCCTGTCAGGGGTCGATGTTCTTTGTTCCGTGAACGGGTGGGACTCGATCGCGAATCGCCTATGGCCCCGGGCCCAACTTAGCGTGGGTTAGTTGTGTCCTGGTACCGCTAAGTGGCGAGCGCCTGGGTTCGCTTCTGTACCAGCCGGTGGACTATGGTAAGCACTGGAGGAGAAAGGGATTTGGGCAGAGCGTCTCATCCTCTCGTGTCTTTCGCGTGCGTAAGCGCGTGCGAGAGTGAGCGAAGGATATGACGGTCATCCTCAGCAGTGCTGGTCCTACCTTCGCCGTCCTTCGAGGGTACCGAAAATGGGCTCTACTGCATAGTTAGGTCATCGCGGGGGAGAGGAGGGGTGTGTCTCTAAGATTCGAGCTGTCTCCGTCCCCAATGGGCCATATCCACGGACAATGGCGTCTCCAATGCCATTAGGGCCGCGGCCCCAGCAGCTCATTGGGCGCCACCCTAAAGTCTCATTTCTTGATTAGGCAGCGTTTAGTCCGATGCCGCGAGTTAGAGAACCACCGAGTCCTCAGCTCGATTGCTTGCTCTTGTCTCTCTGGGGATCCGCCGTTCTCATGACGGCCGGGGATTCGCAGCTCCGCCACCTATTGGCCCTCCGGCTTGCGTAAAGAGACGTCAGCCGACCTTGTAAGGCGGAGGCGCAGGTAAGATCTAGACGATCGTATCCTCGTCGAAGGAGCCTCAACGTTCGTATAAGATCGTATCGACTGATTGAGGGTGTCAGCTTGGAGGCCTTCGCGGATCGTCAAGGCTGGCAATACGTTAAAAAGGCATACATATCACACTCGTCAAGTGTGCCCCGGATCCAGGCCAGGGTCGTCGGTAGAAGAAGCAACGCTGCAAGTCATGGGGAACCCAGTTAGTAGAATCCAACTTTGCGCGACTGTAGGAACCCATCGTGACTTGCCAAACACCAAGGCATGCTGGTAGCATCTCTATTTATTACGAAGTAGGACACAAGTACATATGTGTTTCGTTATATTTGATATCAAGTTCGCACGTCACGGGTAAGGTGGGAACGCGAAGCTCGCGATCCCGTACAGCAACGTCCCTCGCATAAGGCTCTGCGGTAGTAGCCAAAGGTAGGTCGGCAAGATATCCACCAATCCTTGGGGCGCGTGTGGCCAAATGAAACTCTCCAAGGAGACTAGTTGGTCTCTAGACTATGGTCTTTTGTCTCGCTTCGGTGATGAGGGAAATATGAATAGGGATCACCGATGCTGGCGATCCAGATTCCGATCATTCATCCGCATTGTGGCGTAGTGTGGTTATTGGAGACAGGGCCTGGCTCGACTTATCGTGGCTGGAGAGATAGTCCATTGCCTATTCCGTATAGGAGCAACCCAACCTGCACGATGGGACGTTACTGACCAGCAAAAGAGAATAAATCGTGCTTCTGGAAAAGTGATATTGTACATTAAGTCACATATCAAAGAACGCGCGGCTCGCGTCAACCCAGCCAGAAACAGGTCTTGTTCGTATTTACGACTGCAATCGCTGTTTCCAAGACGGGACGGAGGCATAACGCCATGTAACCGTTCTCGATACTCTAGCGGAAGTCTAGCACTGTATGCCGTGTCACCCCCGACAGCGTCCAGCTGGATGTAGCCGAATTCGCTCGAGAACCGTTATCGAATCAGGCTCCGGTCACATAGTAATATCCAGAGCCCTTAGAAGCATGTAATAATGGTAGTGTCATTTCCCCGGGTCTCCGGGCCTCCGGGTCTCCTCCTCTCCTCCTCTCCACCGGCAATTAGAAGCATCTACCTAGACGCTTGCGGGGATGGGAAAATAGTCACAATCTAAATATTTCCTCTTCGTAGCATATCCGTTGTCCGTTCCCGTAAGGAAATCTCTCCTTGTTTTTGGCTGTTTTCTCGGATCCCCAAAGCGATATGCCCGACCAGCCGCGCCATGCGCCGAAACCAACGAAACAAAAACATAGCCGTGGCCAGTCCCTAGAGCATTCCCATGCGCAACATTAGGGGTAGCACGCAAGAATGCTACTGTATCACCGCATCTACCATGCTAAATCCCGCCCTTCCCTTTCTGCCTCCTGTAATGCATTCTCCGTTCATCAAAGCCTTGGCAAGCAATCAACAACTTTTGGGATGCAAATGACCACCCAGAAGGAATAAGATTATTGCAAAGGGCCACCTGTCGGCGGAGGCGTTATGGGAACCGACCATTGACAGTCGATAGCCATCAACGTTCGGCAGAGTGCTGTCCACCTCGGCCCGTGATTCGTTATTTTTGTAGTTGGGAAAGAGATTCATCATAACATCGTAAGGCCAGTCATGTCTGCTTCGGCATCGGTCAAAACGTTTGCGAGCAAGCCGTCATCATATCCATCCATAACATTACTGGAGTCCCGTACACAGGGGCACCGCAAAGGCTCGGTCTTGTTCGATGAGTGCTTCTTTCTCGGGAGAGGCTATCGCGGGGTTCCTCTTGCGATGGGCAAGCAGGCGGTCCAGGTCATCTGGCCGGGGCCTAGGCGTCGCAATGCTGTCGCTCCGCCGGGGCCGAAGCGACATACGCTGGTTATCATTGGTGTCGCCGTCAGGCCGGCTGCCCCAAGACGTCTGATCTCAAAAATTAGTCTTGCGGAGTCATGATGGCCGTGGTCCAATCCATACCATATTAAGGGTCATGAGAGCATATAGCTTGATGAGACCATGGAAGTAGCCGAAGACGACAGAGACGGGGAGATAGACGATATCGCTCGGATGGCGCCTGAACAAACCGACCAGCTTGACCACTTTGGTGAAGCCGAATACGAAGATGATCTGGGCCCAGAACAAGCGTTGTCGAGTTTGCAGCTCCCATCCTTCCGTGCCCCACCAGAGAGCATATATTATCAGCGGGTCGAAGAGAAAAGCCAGCGAGGTGAAAGTCGCGAAATGCAGAGCATAGGTGCACCACGGCTGCTGTCTAGATTCCGTACTCGTAATTAGTGTATGTCCGGCGGTGTGAAACTGTTCACCATATAGCTAGAGCTTACCTCCACACATATTTCTCGCGAGCAAAACTCGTCCAGTTGCTGCGCCAGTTACTACGGGCCCACCTGGAACACTGGTAGAGGAACTTCATGCCGTTCTCGAGCGTCGTTTCGATCTCGCATTCCTGTTCGTATTGGATCCAGGTCCTCCATTGGTGGCTTACCAACCAGCGCGTGACAAAATTATCGTCATCGGCGTTGAGGATGTAGTCGCGCCATCGCTCAGTCTTGAAACCTTCGAGGAAGTCATGGCTCGTGAGAATCTCAGACCGGTACGCTCCTGTCCGGCCAGACATGCAGGAAGTTCCGCCGTCGATGTTGTGCGTGGCAGAGATCTCGAAGTTTCGGCGTTCGATATATGCCGCACCTAGCCAGTTGAAGATTTTGGTGGACAGGGATCCGTTCGGCTCACGCCGCACTCGCTGGCACGTGCCCACGCCACCCATCTTGGGGTCCTCGAACGGGGCGAGAATCCACGGCATGAGGGTCGACGGCCACGTCACGTCATCATCCGCCATGATGGTAATTGTCGTCTTGACCTCAGGTAGAGCTTCGCAGACTTGCAGACGCTTGTTAGCCACAGCGGTGTACAAAACCCGGATGCTGTCGGGGGCGGGCAAAGTCTCCGCAAGCTTCTTCAGCGCTTCGTACTTGTCGGAAGTCGTGACGAGTATCAGCTGATGGGGTCTACAAGCGAGAATGCTCTCAAGCGAAGGGCGGAGTTCCTCAAAAACATTATGAATTGTCGGGATGATGACAGTCACATCATCCGCAGTAAAAGTAGGCTTGTTGGGAATTGCTTTTGACTTATATAACCAGTGACTGAAACAGTGGACAATTAAGCGCGTATAGCGATGAATCCTGGATTGCGAGAGTCAGACCACTTAAGAATGGGAAATCGCCAAGCATATGACTGTGCAGGGTGGAATAAGTCAGGCTTACCATAGAACACAGAACACAATCCACCAAAAGCTGGCCGAGTTCCAGAAGTCAAATTTGGGAAGAACCGAAACCCAGAGCGGAGAAGGGATATCCATCCCCATGATGTTGCTGGACTAGCCGGGTTCACGGAAACGAGTGCCGATCTTCAACCGCTCGTGTTGATAACGAACGGGAGATATACGCCGGCTAACTTCCAGAAAAGTGAAACCCTCGAATATGGGTGGCGCGGACCCGGACGATATCCGGGCTACCGGGCTGAGACAGACTCTCCTGGCCGCGCACGTGTGCGTCAATGTAAAAGACTTGGGGTACGGGCAATCCAAGCCAAGGAATTCCCGTCGAAGCGTGGTCCGGAGATGAGGGAATCTAATACGATCTAAAGAGCCGAGGGCGGCCAGTAGTCTTTATAAGTCCTTCTAGTCCCGACAGAGGCGAATAACGAAAAGGTGTGTGAGCGTCGCCCGCTTGAGATGGACGATATCGGCAGATGTAGGATTAACAGAACTATGGGCACAGGGTGACTCCGGATGTGTCCGTCAGGTGGTATCGTTCCAATCGTCGGTTGCCTTCGATCTTGGAGGACGGTAACCTGCAAGCTTCCGTTGAAAGATTACACAATAAAGAACGATCCTCAGGAACCGTTTCTCGAACTCGAGATGTCAAATTCAGGTCACACACCACAACCACGTCCGGTCCAAGTCGACTGTTGGTCAGGGCAGCAAAGAAGCAGTATCCAGTATAATACAACGACCAAGCAAAGGGAAGGAAAAATTAAAAACAGAACCCTAGAGAAAGGTAGCCATTATGACAAGCGAACGGCTTCTAGGGACGGGGTGGTGGATGGATATAAGAAAGCTCCTTCACATGGAAGTCCAGAGGCCGAGACCAGCAGGAGAGGAGGCGAAGACTTATATGCACATTATATACAAGCCGTCCCAGCAGACATATGGGGCAGGGCACGTATCCCAATGGACCAACGGTCGACGGTTGAATAAGAACCATTGTGCATCAACAACGTATGAGGTTAGGACGACCAAGGTAATTGCCTAGCTTCGGTGGTTAGGAGATGGTTTCTCTGGGAGCGACGAGGTTGTTTCTGCATGTGTCTACCAGGATGTGTGCGTCTCCTTCGTTGGATATGCAGTATGCAGGTGTATGCCGCGAGGGAAGGGCGTGTGCAATAACACACCCATGCAAGTTGTGGTACCCGCCCAGTACAAGAGAGAACCCTCGATTCCCACGGGGCACGCCAAGATACTGTACAAATGTACCTACATCCTCTGCCTCTACTAGACTCACGTTATCCATCAGTCGGCCCACCACGCTGTAGGTGACATATTAGCGCCGTGCCGGAAAACGAATGATAGGCGGCTGTCGTAGGATGTGCGTTTCTTTCCTACGCAGGACCGGCATGTGAAGCGAGTATCTCCGGTGCTTTAGTTACATAATAGGCTACGGGTGCGGCGAATAGACACATTCGTGCGGACAAGGGAAACTTTGAGCTCAAGCTTTTCTCATAGGTTGTGACGTTCGTGTCGAGACTGGCTCTTCTACCGAGAGGTTTGTTGTTATTGCTTTGATCTCGATTAGGTACTAGAAAATCGGGGAAAACGGACCCTAAGGTAAACCGAGCAGGCTAGATGAGAGGTTGTACCTACCTAGTGTAGGTACCTTCCTAAGGAGAGCTAGATATGGCACGTAATTACATTACCATTCACATCCCTAGTTGTGTTAGGTCGAGCAAGGAGGATGATCCTTTTTGAATCATTGAAGGCACGAATCATTATTGTGATACCGTATATAGATACCGTACATGTTGAAACCTACCATATATGTAAGTTAAAATCGGCGCTGCTTGAATGGTGAGGTGGGGGTTGATGAAGGATCCGCTCCCTCCCCTCACCAGCTATTGACATACACGTAGTTAAGTAGGCATGCTGATTCAGGTTGGGGGCACACATTCATCAACTCGATTCAACGAGACCGAGCAACGCATAGTAGCAAATAGTGGCCACCCTTCCTAATAAGTTGTCCTGTGGCCTATTGCACGATACATGAAGCGATTATAGCGTCGGTGGGGGGCCCGCTATATTACCCCGATTTCTGCAGTTACTATTAACCACCTCAAAGCAGGGAGGGTCGTCGGTGGACAAGGGCGGGTCGACAAGGCGCTGGAGCTGGCCCAGGGCCGACAGACCCTTCGATTCCCGTACCTACGCGCAGTATAGCTTTAACATGCACCACAGCAGGAGGCACTTAAATCTGATAAGACGTGGGGCTTTCTTGGTTGTAAGCGTATGCTCAGACTGCGGAAGAGAGTTCGGAGTATCTTGTATGCCTTTTACAGGTACGAGGTTTGGTCAGTTCGTCGTATTAATTCAGGTGTGCACTTGGATGTAGTAGGCCTGGGAAGCCTGGTAGGAGATAGGTATGTGACCTACTGGCCTAGAGTCATAGCCTACAGGTCTCGGGTCGCATACCCCGGAGCGGCAAGGAGGCGGGAGACGCACTTTCGGCCGTGTTCCTATAGACGATTGTCGATCGATGGCCTCGGCGCGTCTCAACCGAGGCCGCAAAACCTATACAGCTAGGCGCCCGTGATGGAAGACCCGTGATTGCCCTTGTCAGCGTCTAGGCATGTTGAATCAGCTCGGCTGGCGTGAGCCTGTAGGAGGCTCGGATTCGATGCTCTCGCATGGCAGCTCAGCGTGCCGAGTCGAGTCGAGACTGGACTTTGGGGCTCACGTAGGGCAAGTGAATTAGAGCTGGACCTTGCACTGTGGGTAACTATCCGATTTACGAGCAACGAGCTCTAGATGGCTGGCCGCCAGGACAGCGTCGAGCGACCCGCTGCTTGGCGCGAAGACAAGGTTTGAGTCGGCTGCTAACCGTTGCTAATAGCGCTGAGTTACTCTGTATCGGTATCGAGGGGACCGCCCTCATCGAACAAACCCACTCTGTGCTATAAAACGAGCAAAATACATAGGAATACTACCACTGCATGTTGTTGACCGGTTGCCGTTCGGTCCATTCGGCGTGCACTATCACCACTGCCTAGCGCTAGGAGGAGCTGCCTTAAACTATACAGCTAGCTACGTGTTGTATGCAATGCAATATTGGTGATTCGAGGCGGCTGCTCCAGCTGCGGGCGGACCACAGTTAGCCGCAGGGACGTACCTATATATAAATACGTGTTCATCGCATCCTGTTCCGCTGTGCGCAAGCGGCCGAACGGGCAAACTATAGTCGTCCTCGGCGCCCTAGCGGAATGCAAAGTTGACGGGGAGAATATCTCAGGACATGGCGGCTACCTAGTATTACGAGCTAGAGCTAGACAGAGTCCCTGTTTGAACTGTTTTGAAGTTCCGACGCCGTATAGCCCTTAAATCACAGTACTAACGTCCCGTCGTAAACGATTTCTCGCAGGTGCACTCCTACATGTAAGTAGTAACATAAGATAGTAAGAGGCGAACCCGGACGTCTGTTATTTGTCATGGCAGTATGTATTCGTCACTATATCGTACACGGGGTGCATTTACGCACGCCTCTCATGCGGGTTAATTAGTTAGCCTTCTCACCACAGCATGCCCAAAAACTGGGGAAAATATGCTGCATACAGTGGGGAGAGGCATGAGGGGGCAACGTAAGCACTGGAGATTCAACGCTGCGTGATGAGGTTGAGGAGCAACATACGTAGCAAACATCCCTGCGTCAATACCAACGGAGCGTCCAAAGGATAGAGAAACTGTTTTTTTTCCTAAAATAAGAGAAGAGACGTCGTTCGACATGGGGGCAGGGGTCGCCTTTCATCCGCTGATTAAATATGAGCTATCAGTTTTGGCGGAGTGGGGAATATTAGGAGATCGCGAGTGAAGCACATCGCTGCGGTTGACATCTGTGTTCAGGGGCGAAAGAGAAGGTACCCAATCTCTAGATCTTGACGGGACTGCGTACTCGGGCAGTTCCGTTCGCAAGATCGTATTGAGAGCTGCCGCTATAGCGGCGGCGATCTGCCGTAACTTATGGCTCTTTGGTGGCATGGTGAACACTGCGTTGACCGAGGTAACAAGGTACATAGCGGAGGAAGGACAGGTGGAATCAAGCCAATCCTTTCGCTACCCCCCTTGGTATTACTTGTTTGATTGGACGGAGCACGATTTCCGCTCCAGGTAGGTAACATACATAGAAAGCTGTATGCAGTAGGTAGGGCCGTCTAATGAGGGTGGGTGAACTGTAAAAGTCATACAGTTAGGGGATGCTCGGTAATGGTTTTCCGACCTCACTGTCAGTACATTAGTATAATAGTTTAGGTGCTAGCAGGATTTAGTGTTTTTATTAGCGTTGCTATGTTATACGGGCAAAGCCCCAGAGATTATCTTGTTTTAGAAGTTAACCACCTACATACCGAGTACATACAGTACTACATGGTTCATTAATGAAAAGAAGCTTGGTAACCAGCTAACTACTGGAGCGGGCAACTACCTATAGCCACAAGAGGACCCGAATCCCACGGCCCGTACTTCCTAGGTACGGACAGGGTTTGCCGGATCTCCCTTTCGACTATCTCTATACATATGCGGTTACGGTGCAGAGGGGCTGGATATCCCGTACAATACGTCCAGGCATGGCGAGCACAAGCGTGAAGGAGTTATACTGACACAGCATGGCACGCTTGAAAAGTCAGATATTCTCGGAAGTATCCATGCGGCTCGAGACGGACGGGATCTTATCAGCCAGTACATATTACAGAACAAGTGGGGAGAAGTTAGAGAGGCATTTTGTTTGCTCAGTGATATCCACACATATCCACCAGCAGCGCTATTGATATGTAGGTAGACCCGCCTTGAAGGCTTGTAACTGACAGACAATCTACCACATGTACGATTGCGCGTACACTGGCAGGTCGTGGACAAAATAATTGTCACACCTTACTCTTACCACCTTAGGCATCAGCAGAATGATATCAATGGATAAGCCATTCTATATCTGTGGACTTCATAATATGCATTACTTAACAGATTAATGAATAAGCAAATTGGCAATATTGATAAGTTCTTTTTAAGCGTCTTGGTTGGCTTTCTACCCTCTTTGCAAATAGCTGCAGGGGGATAAGTTGCTCTGAAGCAGTGTGGGGGTGTATCAATTATTTTATACACGACCTGACTGGTTATTATCGCAGCAGGTCTCAAGCCACGGCTTGTCATCATCTTGGCCTTTGGGTACATTAACGTTGAATATGATACTCGGCTTTGTTCATCCCATTTTCCCACTGCGACTGCTCATCCGCCGATATGTACAAGCTTCGGTCTTGGTATGTAGGGGTACCATCTCGCCCCATTTGCTTGCTAGGTAATTAAAAAGGTATAATTTCAAGCAACTCAGCGAACAGGTAACTCATCTGAAGGTTTAGCTCCCTAGCGATCTCTCTAACGAAGGGTCAACTAACGTCAGACCAACAATTTCTCGATATGGCCAGCTGATTTAATTGCCGTAAACGGAAATAAATGCCCCGTTGAGCAAAGAACGAAAAGTAGCGATTGGTTGCATTAAGGCTTTAGCGTTAGCGTAAGCTGTTCCTGTTGAAAAAGTTGTTTGGGGCTGGCGTTAAGTTGGCTTGCGTTAAGATAACTGAGCCTCCTTGTCAGTCCGCCGGTAAAGTGAATTAACTTACCCCTTGACCTTGTCTGCATGTAATAAGTCCGGCCCTATGGGGTTACTAGCAGTAGTGCATGGTACGTAGAGCTACCCCGTAGGCGGGTAGGTATATTATTACATTGGGTTTTGTGACCTCCAATCGAAACTATACGCGGTACGTCGGACATCTCTTGGTAACTTGATGGGAATTCGAGAATCTCAAGAAAGCTATTGGGGAAGATTTTGCCTTGGTATTACAGTCGCTGTGTACTAGGCTGGGGATACATGTGTCTGATATGTATAACATCGAAAGGCAGGCTTCTGGAGATTGCTGTTGACACCTGCAGCCATTGACCAATGAAACTAGTTACCTACCTATCTCGGAACTTCGACGCACCCATCTCCTCTTCATCGTGATGCGACCTCAAAACAACCAAAAGAAGAAAAACAACCTCAACTTCCCGTCATCTGGACGGTCGTCCTCGAGTTGCTAGGGTCCGATTTACCCCGGACAGGTGCTATGACGACGGAGTTGTTGACTTTTGAGGTTCGACTGCCCTGCCTAATCGATCGTATGATCCAACATGACCTGTGGTTTGGTACGATGCGACCCTTCTAATAAACGAGCCTTGATACCTACTGTTGCTGCACCGATGACTTGCTTTAGCGTTGTAGCCACCAGCATGATGTATGTACGACATGTGGCGCACGTTTCGACCCAGATGCATGGGGGACGAGGGGGTTTTCCGGCTCATCAGAGTGACGGGTAACAAGTGCTACCGCAGTATGGAAAGCTACTCTCACTTGTCTCGAAAGACACAAACCTCCTCGGCTGATTTCAGAACTTCCGTTGCGGTACCTGTGACGGAATTGTCCCAGTATCTTCATACGACGACACCCTGACGCACGTTGACGGGCTAGTTTCCCAATTATTCTCCGTGGACGACCCGGTGGGACCTGCGCGAGTATCTCGATGTACCTGATCGTCTACCCAGCGTCGTATCGAGCTAAAGCAATCGCATCTGGCCTTTAAACCTGCATGTAGCCGTTTCGGGAGATGCAGAGTGCAGGCCGTTGGGGACTCCACACACATGAAATGTCACCACCCTTGACGTCGTCTACTACGTGAGGTAGCCAGATCAAGATCAGGCTCCGCTTGGATAACGGTCTGCTGCACGTTCACACTAACTTCATCATCCCTCTGCTGTCAGTGCAACGGCGCGGGTGATGAATTCATCTGTTCTGCTTTGACCTCCGCTCCAACCCTGATACTTGTAGGCTTTTAGGTTCTGCATTGCGCTGCAGATATCAAGGCGGGTTTGTCGGCCCATGTTACATAATGTTATAGCTTATAAGTGACGTCTCGTTTCTGCCAGCGGCGTGATACTGTCTTGAGACAATATACGCCAGCTGGCTTCTAGCTATGTAGCCTTCGGCGCATACGCATACATACATACGTATGTATGTTCGACATTCAGGCGGGAGAACTCCAACTGAGACAAGCTGCACAAGCAAAAGCTCCCACGCCGGCATGTGCAATAAGTCGGCTATAAGCCGTCGTGAGATATATCCTATCATCCAGAATGAACCCTCTTGTGAGGGCAGCCATCTGTGTGATTTAGTCATCTAACCATCTTCTCTCCATCTATATCTCTACGGTGTGCGTGAAAAAGTATGTCCCATGACTTCGCAGAACGTGTCGCCTGAGCAACAGGAGTCATTTCTAGCTTCTACCGTTCGTCGTTATGGTCAACTCGAGATCTACTAGAAACCTTGGCCACGCGAAGTTGATAATGAGGTCAAAGAAAAGCCGAAGGGCAATTTGGTCCCCCCGCCGCCCTCCCCCACATACATGCATACTTTACATATACATAACTAAGTACCTACACATAGCCGCAAGGCACTTATTATTAGCGCCTCGCTTTCCCAGGGCTAGCGGCTAGATATCGAGCCGCATAGGAGAGCACCGCATAGGTAGGATGGAATAACCCCTCATGGCCGATCATAAACGTTATTGCTCACCTTCATTTGGTACAAATTAAGACAATTTAAATGATCTTCCCGCCGCAAATTTTAAGAGAATGGGGTTTTGTGGAGAAGCTTGAATGACCCACAGCTTAAAAGGCGCGCTCTCGGGGGAAAAGTCCTCTAGAAACTAGTCCAGCTCTTAACTTCTATTGATTCGCGATTGGGTGCGCTTTGCTCCGTGTGCCTACTAAGTGTCAGATCGCCGCTCGGAGTGAGTGGACCGACAAAGAAACAGAGAAAAAGAATGGCAGAGAACGAAGAGATCAACGTGCCCGATGAGGCACTCTCCAATGATAGCTTTTCTACGAAGTACACCAGCATCAATACGCGGTGATTAAGAGCAAACGAGACCGGATTGGCTTCTCACCCTGGAAATTGGAGAATTGAATCAAGGGGGAAAGGGGGAGGTAAAGGGAGAGAAACACGAAGAAGGGCCTGTGACAGATGCAATTGGCATTGGCTCTTGCTCTATCCACAAAACCTGCGACTTGCGGCTGTTTCTGTTCCAGGCTTTTGTTGAACCTCCTCGAAACCAACGACTTAAGTCTTGTACGTGGCCGCATGGCATCTTCGGAGCGTGTCTTTTGCCCTGCATTAAGGCATGACACTCGGGTGATAGCACCTTCAAATTAACCGATTATCTAATCTTCATTCGGACCCCCTCCCTTTTGCACGGTATTGCACTTTACCTGCACGATCCAGCGGCTGTATCATCCGGGTCTGCTGGACCTGGGGCTCGGTGAGTCGGCGAGAACTTCTACTGGCTGATGATTATGCTGGTTGATGATGTGTCGTATGCGGACAGAGAGTTGTCTAAAGAGAGACGCATCCGCCTCGGTGCAAGCGATACCTGCCACCACACATTCGTTGTTCCCTTGTCTTGAGCCGTTCTGCTATTTCGGGGCCGGAGGTCTATTCCTACAGTTTTGACCACATTGCTGCGGCTTGGCATGGAAGAGGATCTCGTCTTCCCCCGAAGATTTGCATTGCCAATCCAACGAGACTTGGCCGCGTATCTGTCGATACAGAACGGCAAGGCGATTAAGGGAAGGCTGAGCAGTTCTCACGGCTAGGCTAGCGCAGCGGGTTTTGATGTCTGTTAGTAGTATAACGGTTCCCTACAGCACCTCTCCTAGCTTTGTTCGCTCCATACCGGCCGGGGGTTATCTCTGGTGCTGCATTGGCGCATCTGATCCCTCTTTTTTGTGGAAGACTTAAAACAGTGTCAACTTCATCCTACAGCAGCGGCGGGTGGTCTCGGCAAGCAGAACCAAGTTGTCACTGAACGCGCCTCTTTGTGTCTTCTGCCAGCGGAGCTAGTGGGCTGGCATTTATGGTACCCTCTATACACACTCCGTCATCTGCGGCAGCGAATCGAGTTAGGCGACGCTTAGCCGCCCAGCCCTCGCTTGTGTGACGGGGGCACCATCGGGAGCAACATCCCACACCTCCAAGGCAGTCGCTGTCGTTGGCAAAACCTTACAGGATTCTTCCTAAAAGGAACCCTCTCACTCTCCGCAGGGCACCTCATTTTATTGCTGTGCACAGCCGAGGTTCGAGGTAACGAGTGTATCCTCAGGGTACTCGTCCGTACCAATCCCACCCAACCTTCTCATCCTTGGGGCCAGTCGTCACCCTTGATAGAAAATCTTCGCGGCCCACAAATTGACTAGAGTGCCGTCTGACGCCTTACTAAAAGATTCGCGGGGCGAACTGCCGTGACGGTTGCTAGAGATTCTGAAATCAAAGTCTCTAATGCACGAGAGGACTCTGATGCTCGCGCGGGTTTGCCCAAGCACTGCAGAACCGTCTGTTACCACATTGGGCAGCTCCGGGAACCCTTGCGCGGCGTTGTCAATCCGTCCCTGATGCAAACTACTGCGGTCCACACGCGGGAGACAGGGCTCGCGGAAGCAGAAAGGCACTTCCGGACATAACGGTTTCAAATGACGCGCGTTGGGGGACTGTTGACTTTCATCTAGCGAGACCCATGCACCCTCTGGATTAAGTGCTCCCGCTCTGCACGCACGTATTCAGGCCAACCATCATCATAAGCGTGCCTTCTGCTGAGTGGCAAATTCTTGGTTCTATATGTTTGCTGGTTTCGCATAGCTCCACGTTTGGTAGGATGAGAGAAGCAGAGCAGTACCGCGTAGCAAAACCGAAGGGTTGTACACAAGTGCTTCTCAAGCCTCTCATGCGACACGCTCCCGTGACGGCGGCAAAAGTTACCCGTTGCCACAACGAGACCCCGTGCGATGTCACTTTGGTCAAGGCCCCGACTCCATCCCTATCCATTGCTTGGGGGTGCCGCCATAGCTATGAGGACCCGGGGAAGACCATGGTTGATTTAAACAGGGAATATAAGCAGTGAGCCAATGCAGTGAGTTTCTGAGCTGATCTCATCAAGCTAAGGTGGCCAGGCGTATTCGGTGGGCGAGACTGATACCTGTTAGCATCATGTGGGCTGGATCAACATATCCCTTTCCCTGCTACCTCGGGAACTTTCTTCCTAATGGTCACCTAGCAATTGCAGGTCTGGTCGTCACGGCGGCCCCGGAATGCTAGTGGCCCGTCAGCTACTGTCAAAATACCAATCACTATTGCGCCCGGCAATAAGCTCTTCAAGCCAAGAGGGAAATAACGTCATACGTCTATGGGCATACTCCCTCCAGCGTATCCTGACCTCCAGAGCCGCCGGTGACTTATACGGGGTAATCGGCGTCCAGGGGCAACATCGACTGTCGCATGACCTCACCGGCGCAGAGAAAAGTCACCTGGACGATGATCCCGCGCATTTAGAGCTATGTGCTCCGTCCAGGGATGACAGTCATCAATCGTGGCTCATCGCCACCGACTGATCTTCTCGAGGTCGGTTCCTGTTAAGATGAGTTACAAGCCTCGTAAAATATCTCGCGATGCGATGGGCTCTCCCGTGGAGCGACGGATCCCTTGAATGATGCTCAACCACATAAAGATTACGTTGGCTCTTCTGCAGTGGTCCGTGGTCACGAGGCACCGGCTCTAATTCTCCCTCGCTTATGATCCCTCGTCGTAGGCAAACGTCCTTCACATTATTTTCACGTCCCATCAGGTTTCTTCTGGCTGGCACCATTCCTGCTGCCGCCTACTAGTTTCTATACCTTGGTGAGAGAACGATTACCTGCTACCTATAAGTCTAACCCGGTAGGATCCGGACTTCGAAGTCTTCCGTATCAGATGCCATTCTACGTGGTCTCGACGAAGTACACAGGCGAGAGCAAGTCTCAGTCCTTACAATACGGCACAGCTCCCCATCAACTAGGAAACGGTACATTATGCTGGGATTCGTGAAGACTAACGTTTTCCCTTGGGACAACACTTCGGGCCGAGTAGAACAGCTTCTGCTACGCCAGGAACCTACTTATGCTGCTTTTTGTGAGGACGGCACACGTTTGGGGGTGCGGAAGGTCCTGTTTACATGAGCATTACGGGGCTCATGCGGTGTTCTCGTACACCTTCGAGGATTGCCAAAGTATGCCTGGCGTCCGCTGCTGGTCTGGACAATGCTCGAAGCACTTTGGTAGGTAAAGTTCACATTTCAAAATGTACATGTCATCCCCCCCTTTCCCCCCCTTCCCCCCCCCGCGGGGCCACCCAACGTCAAACGAATGCCAGCATCTTGTCCAGGAGCGTGGGAAAGAAAAGACGCAGAATTTGATGATGTTGTGTCGGTTTTACCTGCCGGGGGGGGGGGGGGGGGGGGGGGGGCGGGGGGGGGGGGGGGGGGGGGGGGGGGGGGGGGGGGCGGGGGGGGGGGGGGGGGGGGGGGGGGGGGGGGGGGGGGGGGGGGGGGGGGGGGGGGGGGGGGGG